>CM029378.1:1048718-1161218 GCA_017165825.1 Hepsetus odoe
TACCGGAAGAAGTGAGGCTTTAATGAATCTGATTCATACCGGAAGAAGTGAGGCTTTAATGAATCTGATTCAAGCTGAACATAATGGCTTCATTAATGATTCACACTTGAGATACAGAGACAGAAATGAATCTGATTCACACTGGAGGTACAGAAATAAAAATGAATCTGATTTGCATTGAAAGCTCAGAGACTTGATGAATCAGATTCAAGCTGGAAGTGCAGAAAGCCCCTGATTTGATTCACATCGGAGGTACAGAAAGGGAGTGATGGTCAGTGTGTAAAACTGTGTGTCTATCTCTAATGCTGTTCTCTCAGTTCTGTTCAGTGAGTCTGAGGGGAAAAACAGCGGAGGAGGCGTACATGGAGATGCTGAAGCCTGTGGAGATGGTCACCCTCCGAGTGCAGAACCGTCCTGAGGACTGGAGACGCATCAGAAACACACCTGGAGATGGTTTCTACGTCAGGTACTCCCTGACCGCTTTGTTCCTCACTCAGTTATACTGTAGAACCGGCAGCGAAGTGTATCCCCGAGTCACTCTTAGGACGTGAAGACGTGAAATAGATCTAGGTAGAAGAGTCTGTGTGGAGGTGAATGACCAACCCCAGTGGAGCTACACGCTTCCATTTTCATCACAAATACTGTACCAGCGCTGCAGAAAAGTTCTGATTCATTATTTTGAGAAGTTAAAAGAAGCAGTTAATTTGCTCCAGTTTAAAAATTTTATCTCCAGAAAATCAGCGCACCTGAATCTCAGCTCTTCATGCAGCAGGTTAGCGACTGGACGCAGTCGAAGAAGAAGGAAGTTCATTTTTGGGATGAATCAGCTGAATCGGAGGCCTGCCCTGAACCCAACAGAGATGTGGAAGGAGCTGAAGGGGGCAGATGATGTGAGGAAACTCCTCAGATGGAGCTGTGATCCAGCTAGTCGAGTCAACTTTATTTATAAAGCGCTTTTTACAGCCGTCACAAAGCAGCTTTGCAGAATCCGGTCCGAGCCCAGGTTGGGTAAACCGAGGGCGACAGAGGCAGAACTTCCCAACCAGGAGGAAGAACCCTTGGAGGAACCAAGACCCAACAGGGGAACCGTCCTCCTCTGGTCCACACCGGAAATAAAGAAAGAGAAAAACCCAGTATAGTGATGACTTCCAGCAATCATGAGTTCCAGCAGCTTGAGGAGAACCTGGAGAGATCTGCTCTAGAGAGGAGAGGAACGAACTTGAGTAGGACAAAGAAGGAATACATGAGTGTGCATGAAAGCGAGGACAGCGGAGTGGTGAGGATGGAGGTGAAGGGGGAGGAGTTTAAATGTTTGGGATCAACAGTTCAGAGTAACGGCGAGCGTGGAAGAGAGGAGAAGAGCGGGCAAGCAGGTTGGAATGCGTGGAGAAGAGTGACCGGAGGGATTTGTGACAGACGGGGACCAGAAAGAGTGAAAGGGAAGGTTTACAGGATGGTAGTGAGACCAGCTATGTTATATGATGTATTTCTCCAGGACGCTGTACGATCGGGCGGCAGAGACGGAGCAGGAGCTGAGCTTCAAGAAGGACGATATCCTCTACGTGGACGACACGCTGCCCGCCGGACATTTGGGCTGCTGGTTGGCGTGGCAACTGGACGAGACGGCGCAGAGAGTGGCGCGAGGACAGGTCCCCAGCAAATACATGTGAGTCTCTAAATCCTACACGGACACGCTGTGGACGCCGAGCAGTCAGTTTGTCCTCTTGAACCTTTATGGACACGATGGGAGGACAGAGCTGAACGTGAAGTGTTCAGCTGCCCGTCAGCCATGGAAGAGGTCACCAAACAGTCCTGGAGATCCAACTGGCACTTTTTAGGATCTTTGTTTTTTGGTGTGTGTGTGTGTGTGTGTGTGTGTGTGTGTGTGTGTGTGTGTGTGTGTGTGTGTGTGTAGGACGGATCAGGAGTTTCCTCGGCGCTGTAGTGTAACTGAAGGTAAGGACGAGGGTAAAACAGTCTCTGCAGCCGCTCGTCGCTCCTTCTTCCGACGGAAACTCAAAAACAAACGCAGCGTCTCCAGAGACGGAAAAGAGGCTCCGGCACCGGATTCAGTCAGCACAGACTCCTTAACCTACACCGAGGGTGAGACACACACACACTCCATCAGCACAGACTCCTTAACCTACACCGAGGGTGAGACACACACACACACATATCAGGTGGACTGAAATATCTTGTGATCTGTTCATTTCTCCCTGCGCTCTGCTTGTTCTTTTTCATCTGATGTTTTTGTTATTATTTAAAAACTGAGAACATCAGAAAACATGAGGTCAAATGGACAGGACTGAATATTCACCTGTGTGTGTGTGTGTGTGTGTGTGTGTGTGTGTGTGTGTGTAGACTGTATAAATCTGGCATATCAGCGAGTGCAGAAGTTGGAGTCGACCAATCGCAGGCCAGTGCTGGTGCTGGGGCCGCTGGTGGAGCCAATTAAAGACATGCTGGTCCGAGAGGCACCTGGGAAATACTGCCGCTGCCTTCTGGGTAAAAGCACCTTCCGCCGATCCGTACAGAGCCCAAGAAGTGTTCAGGGATGAGGACCCAGGACCGGAAGGTCACGGGTTCGAATCCCAGGCCAGTAGGTTGGTACTGTCCCCAGTACTGCTCCCCGGTGCTGGATGTCTGCCCCCTGCTGGATGGAGGATGTTTGTTTGTGGTTTGCTGTGTGTTCACGATGACTAATAGTCACTTTCAGTTTACTGTCTGCTATTCGTCCGGATGAACCAGTCCTTCAGCATCAGTGGGCGGAGCTAAACAGCTGTATACTGCTGTGAATTTACTTCGAATTGAGCCACTTGGTTCTGAACGCAGCTCCCATGATGCTCTTGTGTGGCGCTACTTCCTGTTTGTCACTAAAACAGCTTTCTTGATAAAGAGCAAAATATCGAACGTGAAGATGTTGTCAGAACACCACCTTCTACCCTCGAAGGACCGGAGGACCGTGTTCCAAAACTGTCCCTGGAGAACATTCAGCAACAAACTACTGCTTTTTCCAGTCTGGAACCCAAAAGCTGAATGGACTTTTCTTACTTAGAACAAATACTAGACACGAGGAGTACGTCAGGGGAAGGATGTTGAGGATGGAGCTGCCGGGAAAGAGAGGAAGAAGAAGAACAAAGAGGAGGTTTATGGATGTGGTGAGAGAGGACATGCAGGTGTGAAAGAGGAAGATGTGGAGGACAGGAAGACATGGAGACGGATTGTTCACTGTGGAGACGTCTAACGGGAGCAGCCAAGAGAAGGAGGAGGTAAAGGAGAACAAGGAGATGTAGAAGTAGAGGAATAGGACAAGGTGAAGGAGAAGAAGGAGGAAAGAATAGGACGAGGAGGTGAAGAAGAGGAAGACTTGATAAACTGCCGAATTGTTTCGGGTTGGGTTGGTTTAAGGTGGGACGGAGACACGAGGCTGGTGTTTCTTGTTCTTCATTATTTCTTCATACTGTTTGTTTGTTTGTTTGTTTTTAGAGGTGATGAAAGCTTCCCAGCAGGCGATTGAGCGTGGAGTGAAGGACTGTCTCTTCATCGACTACAAACGCAGGAGTGGACACTTTGACGTCACCACGGTGGCGTCCATCAAAGAAATCACAGAAAAGGTTCACTCCTTTCTTTTGATCTTTTCAGACGCTTTAAGGTGCCCCAGGACCGTCTCAGATCTTGACTGCCCACTTGTGTCTCCGAACGAGAAGAACTAATCACAGGCTGCACTTGAGCTGAAGATCACTGTACCTGTGATTTAGAGGGGAATCCACCTGAATCCTAGCTCCCACGATTCCCTGCCGCTAGGAAATACTCCCATTGCCTTCTGGGTAACAGACCGTCCCGCGATCCGTCCACAGAGCAGACGACTTGAGACGCACACATTTCTTATTTATTACAAACAGCTGTTGATCGGTTTCATTTGGCTGCGGTTGATGAAAGTCAGGAGTTCCTCACACGGCTTGTGATTTTCTTGATTTTTTTTTTTTTTTTTTTTTTTTTTTCTTTCTTATTTTTCTTTATTTATTTTTTTAATTCATTTTTGAACTAAATGCCCTGAATTCTTGTTTCCTTAAGACATCAGCTCACCTGAGACATCAGCTCACCTGAGCTCCTTTAACAGGACTTGGTGAACTTAAGGGATCTGGAGGTTCATGCATCGGAAAATCATTTCTTCCTTCTTTTTTCTTTTTTCTTTTTTTTGTCTCCATCTCACGCTCTCAGGATTGTCACTGTTTGATTGATATCGCCCCTCATGCCATTGAGCGACTCCACAGCGTTAACATTTACCCCATCATCGTTTTCATTCGCTACAAAAACGCCAAGCAGATCAAGTAAGTGTGCGTGTGTGTTTGTTTTGACAGCATTGTAGTGCCTGTGGAGTGGATTAGAGTGATTAGTGCCTCCAGCTGGTGCAGACTGGGTTTATACTAATTAATTAAAGTGATCAGAACAGTGGGGAGGTCGAGAACAGCACACAATCTCTGGAATTCATCAGTGGGGGTGTGTGTGTGTGTGTGTGTGTGTGTGTGCGTGCGTGCGTGTGCGTGCGTGCGTGTGCGCAGGGAGCAGAAGGATCCGATCTACCTGCGGGATAAAGTGTCACAGAAACATTCCAAGGAGCAGTACGAAGCGGCTCAGAAAGTAGAGCAGGACTACAGTAAATACTTCACAGGTAACGACTCGTCTCGGCGAACCGAGTCAATTCAATTCAATTTATTCTTGTACAGCGCCTTTTACAACACAGATGCCCCAAGGCACTTTACACTGGTGGTGGATGGTGGAACAGGTTACAGTAATAGATGTTTAAGATGTTTAAGCCGGACGACTACGGAGGAGAGGAACCAAAAACTCCACTATGTGGAGAAAAAAAACCTCTGAGGGTCAAAGGTCAACCAGCTACCCAACCCCCTTGGGTCTACTAGCAGTACAGAGTTAGTTCGGGTTTAACTCCAGGATCAGTGAGGAGTCCCAAGTTTCTTCCAGGTACCGATGAGCCGCCAGGGTCCCTTGGCGCATCAGATGCATCACACAGACCAGATGGTAGCTCGGCATTGGACTCAGGTGATGACCACAGCGGGCCCCCCCGGACATGTGGGGAGAGAAATGGAATGAGGGGGTCAGTAATGAGCAGGATCCAGTAGTGACAGACACAGAAATGAAACAGTGCGATGGCATGTACAGCAGCACCAGGACATTAGTAATGGTGCACTATGGTGATTGGGGCGGGTAAGATCAACTAAAGAAGTAAGTCTTCAGCCGTGATTTAAAGACTGAGACTGAATCGGCATCCCGTACAGAAGCAGGCAAGCTGTTCCACAATCTAGGGGCTCGTGCTCCTATACATTTATTTATGGAGGGACAATTAGGAGATCTTTATTCTGGGATCTAAGTGGGCGGTTAGGTGTGTAAGTATTAAGCAGTTCGGTTAGGTATATTGGGGCAAGACCTTTAAGTGCCTTGTAGGTTAAGAGGAGGACCTTGAAGTCAGCCCTGTACCTAACAGGAAGCCAGTGAAGCGAGGAGAGTATGGGAGTGATGTGGTCGTACTTCCTGCTCCTGCTAACAATCCTAGCGGCTGTGTTCTGAATGCGCTGTAGGTGCTTAATGTTCCCTGAGAGCTTCCAGAAAGTAGGGCATTACAGTAATCTAATCTACTGGATACAAATGCATGTACTACTTTCTCCGTGTCTTCCATTGACAGAAAGCGCCGTAGTTTGGCAATGTTCCGAAGGTGCAGGAAGCACGTCTTCACAACTGCATTAACACGGGGATTAAATGAAAGATTTGAATCGAAAATAACACCAAGGTTACGTGCCAGAGTACTAACTGAACACTTCAACCCTGCATCCCGGATATGGGAAATGAAGTTGGCCCTGTCTACATCACTACTACAAAACAAGAGCAGCTCAGTTTTTTGGGGGTTTAGTGAGAGGAAGTTGTTATTCATCCAGTCCCTAATATCACTGAGGAGCTAATTAAAGTGCCGGTTGATGCTTTATCACATGATTTAACAGATAAGTATAGCTGAGTGTCATCAGCGTAAGAGTGGGAACTAACATTATGCTTCCGTATAATAGTGCTTAGTGGGAGCATGTAGAGGGAGAAGAGCACTGGGCCTAACACCGACCCTTGTGGGACTCCATAATTAACTAGTGACATAGGTGAGGGGGGGCCATAATCATCCATTTGGATGAAGTAGTAACGGTTTGTAAGATAGGTAGATCACTCATGGTTCAACTCTGTGTGGAACGCAGCACTAAGATCTAACAGAACAAGAACAGTGATGTTTCCTGCATCACTCGAGACCATTATATCATTCACCACTCTAGTTAGAGCAGTTTCTGTGCTGTGGCCAAGCCGGAAGCCTGATTGGAATTTATCTAAGAGGTTCTGCGTGTCTAGATACGACTGCAGTTGTCTCGCAACTAGTTTTTCTAGAATCTTAGAGAGAAACGGGACATTAGAGATGGTCTATAATTACTTGGTGAGCGAGGGTCCAAGTTAGGTTTTTTAAGCTGTGGTCTAACCACTGCTGTTTTAAACTGATTGGGAACGACACCTGAGGTCAAGGATGCATTCATGATATCAAGTATAGGTGTTGATAGTACTCCTAAGGGTTCCTTCAGGAGCTTGGTTGGGATGGGATCTAACCGACAGGTCGTGGACTTTGCTTTGGTTATAACAGAAAATAGCTCAGAGTTATCGATGAGATTAAAATCACTAAAATATTGTGAGCACTGTTCTGGTAGTGGATTAATTTGAGGGCTAATAGGGCACATTTGGAGCCTAATGTTGTTAATTTTATCATTAAAAACTGAAGAACCCTCTCGTTAGTGATACTACACTCTGGCCTTCTATCAGTTCTGTCTGTTAGCTGAGCGAGAGTCTGAAATAAAGTCACGGATACAGGACCTACTGAGAGAGCGGGGCGGCGGTGGCCCAGTGGTGAGGGAGTCGCCCCGGATCGGAAGACTGGGTTCGATTCCCTCACCAGTAGGCTGCCCTGAGGTACCCTTGAGCAAGGTACCGTCCCCGTAACTGCTCCCTGGGCGCTTTCAGTAGTTGCCCCCTACTGCACGTGTGTGTGTGGGTGAAACGCAGAGGTTGAATTTCGTTGTGCTGTGCTGCATTTCACGATGACGAGAATAGTCACTTTCACTTTTTTCACTTTCAAGATTCACTACAGCACATTCAGCAAATGATTCATCAGAGCAGTTCTGAAAGTTCTGTGTTGAATCATTTGGCATGTGATTCACCAAACCTGGACTGTGTTGAATCGTTCGGCATGTGATTCACCAAACCTGGACTGTGTTGAATCGTTTGGTATGTGATTCACCAAACCTGGACTGTGTTGAATCGTTTGGTATGCGATTCACCAAAGCAGTTCTGTGCTGAATTGCATGCCAAATGAATTGCCAAATTCAGTGCTGTATTGTTTGTTAAATGATTCACCCAGTCGGTTCTTTGCTGAATCGTTCAGGACTGCAGTTCAGCTTTGGTTAAATGTCCATGTCCATTATGCAGAAGTTTGAAATCCACTTGGTATTATATTGACTCTGGTCAACCGGACCGTCTTCTGAGGCGTCCACACAAGCTTGTAGGACAAACACAATGATTCTTCTTCTTCTTCTTTAGGCTGCTCCCGTTTAGGGGACACCACAGTGGGTTGTCCATCTCCATTACTCCATTAGAAATAAGAAAATTTCCATTAGAAATACTGGCTAGTGCATCCCTAGTGGCTGGGTTACAGACACAATGGTTCTAATGGGTTCTAATGGTTTTGTGCTGCAGGTGTGGTGCAGGGAGGAACTCTGTCGTCCATCTGCACACAGGTGATGGCCATCGTGGAGCAAGAGCAGAATAAACCCCTGTGGCTTCCTGATGCTTCTGCATAAAAGCACTGCCAAAAAACTCCCACAATGCTCCGCTGCAGATTCTGAATCTGCGCAGTAACAATGACAGACGCTCCAGCGTGGCTCACGGTGAATGGACACCATTATTATTTTAATTTTTTTTCTTTCCCACCAGCTTGCCAGCTTTTAGGTCCCTCAGCAACGTTGTCCTTTTTTGAATGAACTGTTCCTTCCACTCGTGCACATGTTCTTTAGGAGAAGGAGGTACAGCGAGAACTTGAGTGAACAACAACACCCACTATATTTGCAGGTCGTCCTGTGGTAACGCTGACTTATGACTGCTCTGAATTCCTTTTTTATTTTATTTTTTTTATCATAGTCAAGATTAGTGGACAGTAGAGATGCTGTATTGGACATGTTTACAGAAGATGTATTTATGAACCCGTTACGCTTACTTGAATGTTTACTCTTCCACTCCACGTTCTCCCTCTGGGCCCTGTCCCACAACTCCTGTGGTTTTATGGTACCTGTTTGGGCTGTGTCCCAAATCGCAACTAGCTACAGGCCTGATTAAGAGGACAAAAATGGTGCCTGGGAAGGTTTTGGTTTATTTTTTTTATTACCCCGTATGTTTTAGCTTTTACATTTAAATGCAGTACTTAATGAAGAAAATGTATCTTGCCTCATTTCCCTCGTAAATTTAATGTAGTTCATCAGCCGTGGCTGTGGTCTGTTCTTAGTTTTGCACTGGAGCTGCAAAGAAAATTTGGCGGACAATTAATGCAGGATTATAGAGATTATACCCCGCCCTCTAAAGACCTTAACATCCAATCACCACGCTCCTCACCGACGCCCTCTAAAGACCTTAACATCCAGTCAACACGCTCCTCACCGTCGCCCTCTAAAGACCTTAACATCCAATCAACACGCTCCTCACCGTCGCCCTCTAAAGACCTTAACATCCAATCACCGCGCTCCTCACCGTCGCCCTCTAAAGACCTTAACATCCAATCACCACGCTCCTCACCGTCGCCCTCTAAAGACCTTAACATCCAATCACCACGCTCCTCGCCGTCGCCCTCTAAAGACCTTAACATCCAATCACCACGCTCCTCACCGTCGCCCTCTAAAGACCTTAACATCCAATCAACACGCTCCTCACCGTCGCCCTCTAAAGACCTTAACATCCAATCACCACGCTCCTCACCGTCGCCCTCTACAGACCTTAACATCCAATCACCACGCTCCTCACCGTCGCCCTCTAAAGGTCTAAACCTCTTGAAAGGTGTGCTCCACTCGGCAGTTCTGACTGTAAACGTCTTTTTTCTTCTTGTTCGCTACTTTAGCCTCGCAGCTCCAGCGCTGCAGCTGAGGAATCAAACTTGACGTGTCCTGTCTCGGCTGATGGACTGATGGTTGAAGGGGGGAACCTGTAAAGTGCTCATTTGGTTCATCTTAATCGAGTTCAGAAGGCCCTGTTTGTAGCAGTTAATTACTTTGTCTTAATTTCTTCTTATTTAAATGAATGATGTACGAGGAGCCTCCTTCGCTCCGTTCTGTTTCTATTTTTTAATTTATGTTTAATAACCCGAGTTGTATCACTAGCGTACCTGGGTTTATATTCAGTAATGTTTATTATCACTGTGCCAAATCGCCCCAAATGCTTTCCTTGGACCCCTGCCAGGGGTCACTTACGCACATACTAGGTTTTAATGCTGCGTTTTGACGGTAGGTACAGTCAAAGGTACTCGTGTGAATGCTTAACACACAGATTACATGTTGAATAATAACACGGTGCACCAAAACAGCAGTAAATATCAGGTGGGACATTGCTTTAGAGGGTCAGGAGAGGTTCTCCACCGGTTCCTCTCAGCAGATCCAGTTTGGAGGGGGTTCGTCTCTGAACGTGAAGGAGGTTTTCAGGCTGCAGGTCACAGAGTTTCGTCAGTCAGAGCTTTTATTCCCAGAAACAGGTCTGTGAGCCAGAAAAATAAAGGAATATTTCAGTGTTTTTCAACCCAAAGTTCATTTGGCAGCGTTCAGTTAAGACCAGAAGTTCAACACGTTTCCATGGAATTTCAGGTTGGGAATCGAGGGGAACTTGCTGGACTCCAGATCGTTCGGTTTAATGATGCGTCACTTTCAGTTTCACTTTCAAATTTGAACATACGACTTTCACAAACTAATGCAATGTCTTCACTTTGTGTCAAATATTGAAAATTCAATTTGATCCCAGTTTGCTGAAAGCTTTAGAGCAGAAACGAGAACTTTAAAAGGCTGAATATGGTTGGAGATCCTAAATGTCAGTTCTTCTTAAAATCCATTATGAGAAAAAACTACTTTAAAATTCACAAGAAACAGTACTAGTGGTTTAAAAGTAACAAAGCTCTTACTAAAAGGAAGGAACCTCAATTTCTCTCTTGAAGAACTTGAATCCTAAAAAGAACTGAAATCGGAGATATCAATCAGAGTATTTTTTCTTTTTTTTAATTCTAGAATCTTCAGCTGAATATAAACTTTTAGCCTGAATGTTTTAACATATTTTATTTTTGGCGTTGTCTTAACAATGTTTCTGAATCTTGTATATCTTATAAAAGTTTAATATTCTGATATTATTGCCGATTATTTACTACTTCTCACCGCCTTCGAGGTTTTATCCTCAGTTTTAAATATTACAACTTTTTTTTTTTTTTTTAACTTAATTCGCTTTAAAAACAGCTTTCTCCATCATTTCAGAATCTTCTTTAGATTTTATTTGAAGATCTACACCGACAGCGCGATCAGAATCCATTTCTGCACTAATTTGATACCAAACTTTAATGTCAGATATTGATTTCAGGTCAGTCTGGACTAAACTGTCGGGGGATTCCAGTATTTAAACCAGAAACTTTAGCAGCGTTTAAAGGTTGAGGTTCGGTTTAGGAGCAGAAATGAAACGGCTCAGTCGGGTTTAATCAAAACAGAACTTAGTTTTACTTTTGCACTTTTAATTCAAACATCAACTGAAAAAGAAGAAAAGCAGGTTCTTTGTCTTGGCAGAATCCGTGAACGCGCTG
Source organism: Hepsetus odoe (assembly GCA_017165825.1). NCBI lineage: Eukaryota > Metazoa > Chordata > Actinopteri > Characiformes > Hepsetidae > Hepsetus > Hepsetus odoe. The sequence goes on from CM029378.1 coordinate 1,059,628, forward strand.
ACGTACGATCCCGATAAAGACGGAGAACACTGGAATATTCCTTTAAGCAAAGAAGGAGAGAAGAGTCGTTTTTGAAAAAGGAGAGAATTTCAGAGAATTTTTCATTGACTGCTTGTTTTTTGGGAAATCCACTCGTTTTCCTGAAGCCGTGCATTTTTTCTTTTTTCCCCAAAATTTTATCCACTTTCCCTGAAAATGAAAGAGGGATTTTCTCGGCAGAGCGGCGAGTCCTGAGTTTAAATCCGATGTTTGAACACCTTTACGTTTTACTGGAATTCTAGCAGGAGAGACTTTCCCCTACTTTTTTTTTCTCCTCTCCCCAGAACACTGTTTTTCAATGTAGTTTGTTATTTTATAACCCTTTTGGTACTCTTATACCCTAAAAACAAACAGACAAAAAACTAATAAAGGAAAAAATGAAAGTCCAGATTTGTCCGGCTTTGTTTGATTATATGTTGTTTTTATTGTTTAAGCCTGCAGTTTCTTTCTTTCCAGAATTGTTGATTCTAATTCACATCCAGACTGAATTCAGGATCAAATTTTATAAAATAAAGAACAAAGTTCTTTATAATAAAATGACTGACGATCCTGATAAACCCTGTAAAATTAATATCTGGAACGGGGTTTTAATGAATTAATGATTAGAGCAAAGTTAAAATTAACATTCAGAATGATCTAATTAATTTAATTTAACAGAATGAAGAGTGTGTGTGTGTGTGTGTGTGTGTGAGAGCAGATACACATCTCGGTCCACCGGGTGGCACTGCAGCTCAAGAAGAACCGGTTTAAGGCTCAGACCCACTTTCCCCAGTTAATCAGCACTTTTAATGGATTCTGAAAATAAATGTACTCGTTTATAATCCGTTTATTGGTAAATGAATGATCTAAAATAAAGGAGGAAGCACCTGTGGCTCAGGTAGAGCTGCTAGAAGGGGTGTGGCATTGGGTTATCCTGAGGCCAGATGCTGCCACATCTGGGCGAGGGAGAGGAAAGTGGAGGGAAAGATGGGAGGGGGAGGAAGAGAGACCTTGAGAATACAAAGCGAGAGGAGGGAGCGAGGGTGGGACAGAGAGAGAGACATACACAGGAAGAGAGGAGAGTAGAGAGGGAGGGAGGGAGGGAGAATGAGGGAGGAGAGAGAGCAGAGGGAGGGACAGACAGAGAGAAAGAGAGACTCTGTGCATTCTGGGGGAGGTTCCATTCATCCTGCTGTTGAGCTTTGGACACGACTGAAGGGATGGAGGGAGAGAAGGACGGATAGAGAGAAAGAGGGAGCATCAACCTGTTGCCTTTGGATGGAGTGGTGGTGATGGAGGAGTGCGGTCCTGCTGGAAGTGTCTGAAGGAGGATCTAGGCTGAAATGCTCGAGTCCTCTCTGGATTAAAGCGCGTCTCAAACGGAGCGAGTTACTTGAAGGAGGAGTGGGGGGGCATTTTTGGAGACTCCGCCCTCCCACCTGTAAACTGACCCCAGCTTGGGAGGGTAAAGGGGGGTTAAAAGGGCTGGAAGGGGGCAAAGAAGAAGAAAAAGATCTGCGCATAGGACACACTTCAACACACACCAAAAATGGCCTTCTGATCCAACACACACACACACACACACACACAGGAGTCACGTCATGTCCACACCGGCCATGGTCTCCATGCCAGGGTCTAGGCTATAAGCTGGCACTGCCCACCATCCCGTCAACATCAGGGTCCAGGAGGGCTGCTGGGTAAGGAAATGGCCGAGCCCTGGTCAGCGGGACCTGCCCGGACTCCCCAGAGTGTGCCCGCGGTGCGCCAGCCGTGATGACCAACCTGGTGTCCAGCGAGGGGTCTCGAGGTCCAGCCAGGATGGACTTGGTCATCCCTTACTCCCCAGACGTGCCATGCGACAACAATGGTCAGCGCATGTGGTGGGCATTCCTGGCCTCCTCCATGGTCACTTTCTTTGGTGGCCTCTTCATCATCCTGCTGTGGAGGACGCTCAAGTACCTGTGGACTGTCTGCTGCCACTGTAATGTCAAAAAGAAGGTGGGTGTCCTGTCCCCTCTTTTTCACAGCTTGGCATCTTGGCCAGCCATCCTTTAAAAACCACCCCCGTAATTCGAATCCACCTAACTGGAAGGTTGTGGGTTTCAGTCCTGGACTAGTAGGTTAACGTCAAGTACTCTTGATCAAGGTACTGTCCCCATCACTGCTTCCTGGGTGCTGGATGCATGTCTGCCCCCGGCTGGATGGTGTGTGTGGGTTAAATTTTGTTGTGGTTGTTTGATCAGATAGTCCATAAAAACTGGAACCACGGAAGTCAAAGACTCCTTATTAAAAAGAACCACGTTCTGATATTCTGAAATAGATCAGGGACAGTTTTGCCTCAGAACGTATCCCTCCTCCAGGATCTTGTTCAGTCTGAGTCCTAGATCTTCTCCAAAGTTTTATAAAAGAACATCTCGGGCATCAGGACCACCACCACCAGTGATGTCTGGTTCCATTCACCCGCACTGTAAACCGTTCAAACTCTCTAGAACAGGTTTTTTGCTCCAGACCGGCTCAGAATGACTGTTTCCACCTTAAACAATTAATTTTGGATACGTTTGGAAAATGTTTCCAAAAAGACGTGTTTAAGGTGGAAGTCGTTCCAGTGATGGGGTGCTAATAATTCTGGGAAGGCAATCGTTGAGTGAAGTCAACAATCTGCTCATAAACCTCCTGTAAGGCTGTTGCTCACGGGTCTCTGATGGCTTTCGAACCCTGAATGGTGTTTAGATGTTTGACTCTTTTAGCGAGGGGGAGAGGGAGGACCGCCCTACCCACCCAGAGAGAGAGAGAGGACAGTTCTAATGAGTGATGGGGGAGAGGGAGGACCACCCTACACCCCCAGAGAGAGAGAGGACAGTTCTACTGAGTGATGGGGGAGAGGGAGGACCGCCCTACCCACCCAAAGAGAGAGAGAGGACAGTTCTACTGAGTGATGGGGGAGAGGGAGGACCACCCAAACACCCAGAGAGAGAGAGAGGACAGTTATACTGTGTGATGGGGAGAGGGAGGACCACCCTACACACCCAGAGAGAGAGAGGACAGTTATACTGTGTGATGGGGAGAGGGAGGACCACCCTACACACCCAGAGAGAGAGAGGACAGTTCTACTGAGTGATGGGGGAGAGGGAGGACCACCCTACACACCCAGAGAGAGAGAGAACAGTTCTACTGAGTGATGGGGGAGAGGGAGGACCACCCTACACACCCAGAGAGAGAGAGGACAGTTCTACTGAGTGATGGGGGAAAGGGAGGACCGCCCTACACACCCAGAGAGAGAGAGGACAGTTCTACTGAATGATGGGGGAGAGGGGGGACCGCCCTACACACCCAGAGAGAGAGAGAGGACAGTTCTACTGAGTGATGGGGGAGAGGGAGGACCACCCAAACACCCAGAGAGAGAGAGGACAGTTCTACTGAGTGATGGGGGAGAGGGGGAGGACAGCTCTACTGAGTGATGGGGGAGAGGGAGAGGACAGTTATACTGAGTGATGGGGGAGAGGGAGGACTGTTATACTGAGTGATGGGGGAGAGGGAAAAAACTGAAAAAAGTCACATCAGTTTCCTTCTTACATTTTTCCTCAAATGTTCGTTCTTCTACCAGAAAACAGACCTTCCTTTTTTTGGTCTGAACATCTGGAGTTGATCCCCATCATCTTTATCCCCTCCATCTCCTTCCCACCATCCAGACCGCTCAGACTAAAATGGACACAAACACAGAAGAGACTGTGTGTCCATCGGTGCAGGACAGAGTGAAGGAGAGTGAGAGAGAGGACAGGGAGAGTGGACGGTGGAGTTCAGGGTGTGTGGAGTGTGTGTCCGTGATGGAGAACTAGTAGAGACGGTGATGAAAGTGAAGCGGTGAAGTTCATGTGGATTATTTTCAGTAGATTGTTTTTATTGGAGTTGAAGTTCGAGGCTTTAATAGTCTTTAATTCTATTAATATGGAGTGAGATTCAGTTCACTTTCACACAGACAGACACTCCAGACGTCCTTCAGAGGAGACACGTCTCACTTTACACTCTCAGAACACTCCTGTACTTTTACTGTACACTCTCAGTACACTCCTGTACTTTTACTTTACGCTTTCAGTACACTCCTGTACTTTTTACTTTACACTCTCAGTACTTTCCTGTACTTTTTCACTCAGTATTGAATCAGTACTTTTAAAAAACCTTTTATGATTAAATTGATAGAAGGTTGAATGGATGGATGGACAGTTTGGTAGATTGTGCAGGTGGATGGATGGACAGATAGAAGGATGGATGGACAGTTTGGTAGATTGTGCAGGTGGATGGATGGTCAGTTTGGTAGAAGGTTGAATGGATGGATGGACAGATTGGTAGATTGTGCAGGTGGATGGATGGACAGATTGATAGAAGGTTGAATGGATGGATGGACAGTGGTAGATTGTGCAGGTGGATGGATGGACAGATTGATAGAAGGATGGATGGACAGTTTGGTAGATTGTGCAGGTGGATGGATGGACAGATTGATAGAAGGTTGAATGGATGGATGGACAGTTTGGTAGAAGGTTGAATGGATGAATGGATGAATGGATGGACAGATTGATAGAAGGTTGAATGGATGGATGGACAGATTGATAGAAGGTTGAATGGATGGATGGACAGTTTGATAGAAGGTTGAATGGATGGATGGACAGTTTGATAGAAGGTTGAATGGATGGATGGATGGACCCCCACCCCATATATTTAGGTCAAACTGTAAAACAGAAGAAAAAATCCAATCTGGTTACAATCAAAGGAACACGTTTCTCTGTTTGACTGGATGGAACTCCATCATTCCTGATGAACTAATCCGATCAGAAACGTTTCTGATATTTCTGCCGTTTGTTTTGCTGCGACTACTTAAGTGAACCCTAAGAGACTCCACTGCTCATTTGTCCTCCTCTAAATTAATCAGATCGTTCAGATCTTCTGGGAGGTGCAACCTTTTGTGTAGAAAAAAGGTGTATAGGAAAATAGGAAAAGGTGGAAAACTGTTTTTGTGCTTCTTGCACGTCTGTTCTGTGCTGGATGCCGGTGTCTGAAGGATTAATCTCCGTGTAATAAATAAGGGGCGTGACTGTAATATAATCTGTCCTGTTCCTGGATTAACTCCCACGGTTGGTTCAACCAATCAGCAAGAACCCTCGGGCTCTGAGCATTTATCCCATTTTGTTTATTATTTGGGGAGCTGCCCTGATGGAACACATCTATAGATTGGAGATCCAGCTTATGTTATCAAAGCCATGCCCAGTCAGAAACACAGCCTCTGATTGGTTGAGTCAACCCAAGGTATGAAGGCATTGGCTAACGACCATGTTAACTACAATAGAGGAGAAATGGATCCCAGTCTTGGGTTAATGGGTTTATTGTCAAGTCAAAATGCAGTTTACTGCCTTCCAGCTTCAGGAGGGGACACCAGAGCTCTCTGTGGACGAACACAGTGCCCCCTATTGGACAAAAGGAAGTCTCTTGGTGTTTCTGAGATTTCTGGTGTTTTGTGTATGATGTAGCTGATTTAACTTGCAGCTTCTGAAACCCTTCGTGTGTCGAATGTGTGCCATGATGGAAACAGCAGCGTGGATTTACGGCTGGATTGGATTAAAGCCTGCTGTTGGATGTAAAGTGTGTGTGCAGGATTGTGTAACCTAGTTCACCTGGTTGTGTGGGCACACTTCCTGGTCTGCTGTGTGACATCACTCTGCATGTTTCAGTGCCTTCCTTCCTTTCAATACATGTATCCTACTAATGAATGAATGGATGGATACATGTATTGAAAGGTGGATGGATCAGTAGATAGACAGAATAGAAGGCTGATAGAAGGACTGACGGATGAGCGAATGAATGGATGAATATGTAAATTGATAGGTGGATGGACAGATGGTATGATGGATGGATCAATAGATAGTGGATGGGTGGATGGTCTGATAAAAGGATGGGAAGATGAATGAATGGATATATACATTGATAGGTTGATGGATAGATTATATGATGGATGGATGGGTGGATATAAACATTGATAGACGGTTTGATGGATGGATAGATTAATAGACGAATGGGTGGGTAGATAGATGGGCATGTAAATTGATAGATGATGGATTGAAGGACATGGTGAGAGATGGAGGGGTTGAGGGACGAATGGATGGATGGATATATAGATAAATGGATGGACAGAAGAAAAAATGTAAGGAAGGCTGGATAGGTGAAGAAAAGGCTGAATGCTTCTTGCTTCATTGGAGAAGGAATGATGGATAGACATACAGATGGATAGACTGATGGACCGTGGGATGAATGGAATGGTGGTTTGAAGGATTGATGGATGGATGAATGAATTTAAATAGATACATAAATGAACAGATGGATGTATGGATAGATAAATGGATTGATGAATATATAAACTAACCGTGAAATGTTGATCATATTGTATGGCACAGTGTGGGACACTTTAGGACACAAAGCGGGTCCCTGTGTGGGACACAGTGCAGGACACTTTATGGGACAATGAGCAGGAAACTGTAGGACACTGGTGCACCCTGAGGAAATCGAACACCTTGCCGACTGCGCTCCTTATCCTAAACAAACACACCTGATCCAGGTAATTAAGCTCTTCTGATGAGCACAGTCAGGTGTGTTACACGGGGGTGTTACCTGATCTTGAGGGGCGGAGATTCGGTCATGAATATTCATCACATTTAAACTTTTTCTACGTAGCTTTCTTCTCCAGGACATTTACAGCGAGGGGGAGAGAAAAATGAGATGAAATTGAGTGAGAAAGACCAATCAGAGGATCAGGTGTGTGTGTGTGTGTGTGTGTGTGTGTGTGTGTGTGTGTGTAGAACAGAGTTTGACATTTTGCCAAGTCTGGAATAGGTTTGATTTGCTCTTCTAATGTTCAAATCACACACACACACACACACACACACACCCTTGGCGTCTGTTACCTTCATTACAGGCTTGTCAGACCTTGTTGTGAAGATTGTGTGAGATGCTGCACACAGATCCAGTGCACTGGTCGGAGTGTTTGTCCTGAAGTGTGTTCTGCTGGTGGTGTGTCCTAGTGCAACATCTGTCCTGATGATAAGTGAGCGTCTTGCTGAATTGTTTGTCCTGCCAAAGTGTGTGTACAGATTATGACTTCAGCATGATTGGGCGGGGCCAGATTGCTATTAAATGAAAAGGTATGCAGATATTTTGGCTTTGTGACGTCACAAAATGCTGTATTCATAACAGGCTGGTGCCTACATTCTCTCTCTCTCTCTCTGTGTGTGAGTGTGTGTTTGTGTGTATCAGTTATGCACATGCCGATAAAACAAGCACTCCTACACACACACACTGCAGCTTGTAAATCCGACTATCTTCCTGCAGCGCCACACGTAAAGACGGATCTTGTTGCTAAGCAACAGGTAGCTATTCTTTGTCGTTAGGGTTGGGGGGGGGTTAGATAAACAGGAAAGAGTGATCTTGGTGGCAGATGCAGAGTGATAATCAGCACACACTCCTCCAACACCCATTAGTAGGCTTGTTATTCTCCCTCTGTCTCTTTCTCTCCATCTCTCTCTGCCTGTCTCTCTCTCTGTCTCTCACACACACACACACACACACACACACACACACACACTGCTTTCTTCACACACATGCAATCAAGCTTCTGAAACTGCTCAGGTACAGAGACTGGACTGAAAATGAGAGACAACAACACTGTCCTTCAGGAAGATCTGGAGAACTGCTCAGGTACAGAGACTGGACTGAAAATGAGAGACAACAACACTGTCCTTCAGGAAGATCTGGAGCACCGTCCGTATCATTTAGAGGGAAAATATGAAGAAATGAGGGGCTCAAGACTTTTGCACAGTACTTTCTCAGCCTAGTATTTTAGCCCCGCCCAGTTTAATTATATAAACAGCCTGTTTGACTCTAAAGGGTTGAAGTAATGAAGCAATCAGGATCACTCAGCTCTGATTGGTCGCCCTGTGAACGACAAGGCTCTCATTTGCATATTGCAGCCCTCTGTACATCACTACACTTAATCTGAATAAAACCATTTTTGATACCAAAGGCATAAAATGTGCATTTTTAATGACACATCTGGATAAACATATGATTTATTTACAGCACAACAAGAAAAAAAGAAGTCTATTATAAAAATAATAAAAATCTCTATTTGAGACACACATATTTAGATCAATCTGCATCAACGGCGTTCATCGATTTAGCCCCGCCCTCTCATGCCAAAGTTATAAAGAGTGTTTCAGATGCTTTTTACAATAAGGCCGTTTCCAGGGCAGTTAATAATGAGATCACATTTACACTAATTCAGTCCGAAACAGGGATGGAGTGGTTAAAAAAAGGAAAAAAATGAAAGTGTCACACTTATAGCCATGAAATCCCTTTTTCCACAAAAACAGTAAGAAATAAACTGTTTATTAAAAATGTTCCTGAAAAAAAAAAATCAGCCTTCGAACTGCTGTTAGTCCATGTTTGTAGGTCATTCATCACTTTACTATAAAGTTTACGCTGCAGTTTACACAGTGAATAGTGAGAGTTTATAAAGAACACAGGGAATGAAGGAGGTTTTTATTTATTTATTTATTTTTAATCAAATCTAGCACTTCAGAGTCAACATAGTAGTTTATTAGCATTGGATTGATTTCTATATATTAAAATATTCTAAATGTTTTATTTGTTATTTGTCTGTTACTGGTTTATCTGTCTGTGCAGTTATAGAATAATCAATATCCCTTTGGATCAATAACTGTTCTGATTCTGGATCTGTTCAGGTCAGAAACCTCATTAACAGGTTTTGACAGATTTTACTGAACATCAGAAGTCTGCGTCTCCTTTATCGTCTCGGACAGAAAACTCTCAGACGAGAAACAGTCTCCAACTGTCCAAGAGTCCACTGAGCTTCAGCACCCGCCAGCTTTCACCCTTCCCTCAACGCTGTGTTCCTGCTTCACTTTTACACTTTACTGCTCTGGAGCTTTACAGCCCATCTTTACTGCTCTCTGGAGCTTTACAGCCCATCTTTACTGCTCTCTGGAGCTTTACAGCCCATCTTTACTGCTCTCTGGAGCTTTACAGCCCAGCTTTAATCCTCTCTGGAGCTTTACAGCCCATCTTTACTGCTCTCTGGAACTTTACAGCCCATCTTTACTGCTCTCTGGAGCTTTACAGCCCAGCTTTAATCCTCTCTGGAGCTTTACAGCCCAGCTTTAATCCTCTCTGGAGCTTTACAGCCCAGCTTTACTGCTCTCTGGAGCTTTACAGCCCAGCTTTACTGCTCTCTGGAGCTTTACAGCCCATCTTTAATCCTCTCTGTAGCTTTACAGCCCAGCTTTACTGCTCTCTGGAGCTTTACAGCCCATCTTTAATCCTCTCTGGAGCTTTACAGCCCAGCTTTACTGCTCTCTGGAGCTTTACAGCCCATCTTTAATCCTCTCTAGAGCTTTACAGTCTAACTTTACAACTTTCTGAAATTTTACAGTGTAATTTTACACTTCTCTATGGAGTATTACAATCCACCTTTACACTTTATATTTTTTAAATACAAAGTTAACGGCTCTCTGGTTTGTCCTGAAATTTACAGTATCCAAAGTGTTTTTGTATGTTGCACTTTTAGAAATCTGTGAATTTTTTTTGTCAAAATTTTAAAGCTTTTGGCAAATTTTCAGCTTAAACTTTCCACCTCATTAAAGATTGAATTAATTAACTTCACCTTTACACTTTTTATCTTTGTGTTTTAAGAGCATGAACTTTACAGTTTCATGTAGTTCTGTACTGTACTATAAAGCTCAACTGCCAGTCTAGACTTTAAATGTTTCAGAAGTTTTATAGTCTAAATTTTCAGGTCGGAGATCTTTAACTTTGCAGTTTGCCGCTCACTTGGAGATGTAACATTTATAACATGTACAATGTTATATTACAAGCTTTCTGGGTGTTGCAGTGTAAACTTTACAGCTTCATGCAGTTTTAAGCTTTAAACTAAACAGTCGGAGTTCTTTGTGTTACAGCGTAGAACTTTTAAAAATTGGTTTATACAATTTCAGCTCAACAGTTTGCAATTTCTTGAAGATTACCGGTCTAAACTTTACAACCACCTGCAGTTTTACAATGTGAATTTTACAGGCAGAGCATCTTTGAAATTGTATGGCTTAATCTTCCCAGTTTAATAACTCCATGGAGATGACCAGTCTATACAGCTCTTTAAGGATTTAACATTTACAGGGAATTTGTCTGCTGAGTAAACTTTACATTTGACCATGTTTTAAAAGTGATTAAACAATGTAAACTTTACATCTCTCTGCAGTTTTATAATCTGAAGTTTATGGTTGGAGCTCTTATGGTACTGACTGGTCTTCAGTACAGTTGGAAACCTTGCGTGGCCCGTCTGTTGGGGCCGCTGAGGACATACAGTACCGTGCAAAAGTTTTAGGCAGGTGTGAAAAAACGCTGTAAACAGAACGCTTTCAGAAATATCAATAATGATTGTTTATTTTGATCAATTTACAAAATGCAAAGTGAGCGAACAAAAGAAAAATCTAAATCAGATCAATATCTGGTGTTTCTACCTTTTACCTTCAGAGCAGCATCAGTTCTTCTGGCCCCACAGAGCCCTGATCTCCACATCATCCAGTGTGTCTGGATCACATGAAGAGACAGAAGGATGTGAGGAGCTACATCCACAGAAGATCTGTGCTCAGTTCTCCAAGATGTTTGGAACGACCGACCGGCCGAGTTCCTTCAGAAACCGTGTGCGAGTGTACCTAGAAGAACTGATGCTGTTCTGAAGGCAAAGGGTGGTCACACCAAATATTGATCTGATTTAGATTCTCTTTTGTTCCTTCACTGCATTTTGTTGATTGTTGATAATAAATGATCAACACTTCCATTTCTGAAAGCGTTCTGTTTACAGCATTTTACACACCTGACTAGAACTTTTGCACAGTGCTGTAAGTCCAGGATTGAGTGCGAGACACACTGGTAGTGCTGGTTTGAATGATAATTTTGGGACACTTCACTGGCGCTGTTTTGTGATTAATTTGGACCGTTCGCTTCGCAGGCCTGGAATAGCAGAGGCGATTCCTTGCGTCTGAAGATGAAGAACCTTTCCTGTCTTAGGCCGTCCTGGTTTTTAGGCCAGTCTCCGTCACCAGCCGGCTCGGCCCGGTTACTGCAGACTTTAGTGTCTGAGCTGAAGCTGCTGTGTGAGGAGGAGATGAGCTTCAGAATGAGAACATTCTGGACTGAGACTGCCTTGTGTGAAGGGATGGCAATGCCAGATGATGTACTTTAGAAGAACGTGATGAAAAGGAAGCTGGAAGCAGATCTGGACATGAGTAGTGGGGGGGTCAAGTGCTTAGGGACCATGATCAGAAGGTTGTAGGGTTGAGTCCCAGATCAGTAGGTTGCCCTGAGGTTCCCTTGAGCAGGGTACCGTGCACATCACTGCTTCCTGGGTGCTGGATATGAGGTGTGTGTGTTAAATACAGAGGATGTGTTTGGTTGTGGATCTTAGTGTTCACATTGACTAATAGTCACAGTCACATCATTCTAGTGCAGCCAATCACTGTGATGGAAATATAAAATCATGCATTATTGAAGGTGGTCTCAGTCAGAGCGGGTGCTCTGTAATTATTTCTGCAGTTTAATTGGCCGTCTCTCTGTGTGGGACTGCTGAGTGAGGCTTGGCTCTGTGAGAAAAACTGAATTAGCCGCCTGCTCTTATGTATAATTTATAATCTGGGCAGCGCAAGACCATCAGTACAAAAAGTAAGTGTGTGAGTGTGTGTAAGCACACCCTGTCTTTTTAGTGAAAACATTTCCAACCTACAGGTTATACTGAGTGAGAACCGCCCTACACACCCAGAGAGAGAGAGAGGACAGTTATACTGAGTGATGGGGGAGAGGGAGGACCGTCCTACACACCCAGAGAGAGAGAGGACAGTTCTACTGAGTGATGGGGGAGAGGGAGGACCGTCCTACACACCCAGAGAGAGAGGACAGTTCTACTGAGTGATGGGGGAGAGGGACACTGTTTCTTTTGATGGGACTTTATAACAGATACATGTAAATGAGCTCTGTTTTGATTCGCTGTCCTGTAGGTGCTTCAGTCAAAAAGCTAACTAGTTTTAAAGTTGTAAAAAAGTAGGTAACTTTTATTGTTGTTAAAAGTTTCTGGACTCTGGTTGGTCTTGGGCTGAGTTTCTGGACTCTGGTTGGTCTTTGGCTGAGTTTCTGGACTCTGGTTGGTCTTGGGCTGAGTTTCTGGACTCTGATTGGTCTTGGGCTGAGTTTCTGGACTCTGGTTGGTCTTGGGCTGAGTTTCTGGACTCTGGTTGATCTTGGGCTGAGTTTCTGGACTCTGAGGGGCTTCGCTCTGGGCTGGTGAAGAAGGTGTGGATGTGTTCAGAACGTTTTGTTGTTCTAAGCAGCTGTTGACAGCTGCAGTGTTTGGCCTCAAATGCCCTCTGATCCCCAGCTTACTCTGTGTGTGTGTGTGTGTGTGTGTGTGTGTGTGTGTCTGTGGGTGTGTGGGGGTGGTTGGTTGATTGGGTGGGTGTGGGTGGGTAGGGGTGCAAATACACTCTCGTGTTTGCGTTCAGGAGGATGGGGCCTGTCTGCATGTTAGCTGGCATCAGTAAAAATATTGTGTACACACACACAGACACACACACACGTCCACAGCGAGTACGAGACAGAGGGGAAAAGAAACAAACAGTCCTATTAACAGAACACCATTAAGAAGGTGGTGAGCTCTATCGCTCTCTCTCTCTCTGTTGTTATTATTATTATTATTATAGAAAAAAAAGAATTGTATCTAATTTTCCAATTTGTTTGCTTAAATAATTAACAAAATAATTGTTTGTTCACAAGATGTGAGAATCAATCAGTGCAATTGCATTAGTTATTTGCATATAATAAATACTAAATAAATAAAAATACATATATCAGTGCTTGATTGTTTATTAAATTAAGTTTCACTTGTTTTGGGCAAATATTGCTCGTCCAGTGTTGGAAACCCCCGAGGTGGGCTGGCGAAAATGTGCATAATTGAGGGGTTTCTGACTGTTTTGTGACCTGTGTGTGTGTGTGTGTGTGTGTGTGTGTGTGTGTGTCCGGCCGGCCGGTGAGTCACGATTATTTTTGTGATGATGAGGTTATATTTTAGGGGCGGTCCTTTCGCTAATTAACTGAACGAGCCGCTCTGGCGGAGCCCCTGATTTACGAGCCTGATGGGGACGAGGGGGGTTGAATGAAAATGGAAGGAGGACGGGTTGAATAATGCAGAGGTCTAAATGGACTCTATGCGGATGGATGTTGGGACTGGGGCCGGTGCCTAATTTAAGCCAAATCAATTAACTAAAGCACGTCAGGACCTGCAAGACATGATTAAACACTGAGCTGAGGATGGAGAGAGTTTGTTCAATCACTTTTTCACTTTGTTCAGTTACAGCAGAGCTCAATTCAAAACTCCAGACTTTAGTCTGAACATCTGAGTTGATCCTCCATCATCTTTATCCTCCATCTCCTTCCCACCATCCAGACTGTCTCAGACTAAATGGACACAAACACACAGAAGAGACGTCCCTCTGAGTGTCCATCGGTGCAGGACAGAGTGAAGGAGAGTGAGAGAGAGGACAGGGAGAGTGGACGGTGGAGTTCAGGGTGTGTGGAGTGTGTGTCCGTGATGGAGAACTAGTAGAGACGGTGATGAAAGTGAAGCGGTGAAGTTCATGTGGATTATTTTCAGTAGATTGTTTTTATTGGAGTTGAAGTTCGAGGCTTTAATAGTCTTTAATTCTATTAATATGGAGTGAGATTCAGTTCACTTTCAGCACAGACAGACGCTCCAGACGTCCTTCAGAGGAGACACGTCTCACTTTACACTCTCAGTACATTCCTGTACTTTTACTTTACACTCTCAGTACATTCCTGTACTTTTACTTTACACTCTCAGTACGTTCCTGTACTTTTACTTTACACTCTCAGTACATTCCTGTACTTTTCCTTTACACTCTCAGTACATTCCTCTACTTTTACTTTACACTCTCAGTACATTCCTCTACTTTTACTTTATACATTCTGTGTGTATGTGTGTGTGTGTGTGTGTGTGTGTTCCCCAGCTGAATAAAACCTCAAAGCATCGAGAGTTAAAGGAAAGGTCAGTGGTGTTTCTCAGTTTGCCCCTGAGCAGCTTTGGCCCACAGCAGATCTGTCCCCCGCATTCATCCAAAAGAGCGTCCAGATTGAGTCAAACGTTTCTTTAAGAAGCGGAATTAAACTGCACAGTTGAAGCAGCGCAGCAGAATGAATGTGTAAGAGGGTGATTAAGTGTTTTCTCTCCGTCCATCATTACACGTTTTCTGTGTGTTTCAAGGGGCACCCACCCAGAGAGAGAGAGAGAGGACAGATATACTGAGTGATGGGGGAGAGGGAGGACCGCCCTACACACCCAGAGAGAGAGAGAGAGAGGACAGATATACTGAGTGATGGGGCAGAGGGAGGACCACCCTACACACCCAGAGAGAGAGAGAGGACAGTTATACTGAGTGATGGGGGAGAGGGAGGACCACCTTCTCTTAGTAGTTCATGTTGCTTAGCAACTATCATCATGTTCTGATTAGGCTGGTCTTCGCTGCATCTCAGCACAATTTGGGTTTGTGTAGATGCGATTCAACCATATTTCTGTCTGTCTCTCTCTCTCTCTCTCTCTCTCTCTGTCTGTCTCAGTGAAGAAGAAAGCTGAATTTTGTATTAAAATGTGCCCTGATATGTTTTCTTCCGCCAGAAAATGTAGATCCTCTTGAATTAGACAGAACTCATCAGTATCACAGAAAGGGCCTGTTTTTGTAAAGAATTGAAAAGAAGCATGTTAGACACTCAAATCTTCACTGCTTGAAGTTTTTCAGAATGAACTCTGTAAGAAACCAGTTCTTTGCCCTTGGTAAATAGCTTGTCTCCTTTATCGAAAGTCCAGTCTCATCCCTCATTCCACTGTAAGGAGCCTTAATGAAGATTAATGAATGTGCTGCATGATAGAGCAATAATACAATTGATGATGAGTAATGCACACACTGTCTTAACATCATTTCAAAAAGTCCATCAGGTCCACGGCGAAGGACACAGTCATATACACATGTTCTAAAATGTAATGGCATTTATATAACTTTTCTTCTTTTTCTTCTCCCTCTTTGGCTGCTCCCATTATCCACAGCAGATAATAATAATAATAATAATAATCCTTTATTATTGTCCCACGAATGAGAAATTTGTCCTCTACAGCTATAAATTTGTCCTCTGCAGCTATTGAAAGTGCCCGGGGAACAGTGATGGGGATGGTACCTTGCTCAAGGGTACCTCAGGGCAACCCACTGGGGAGGGAATCGAACTCACAATCCTCCAATCCGGGGCGACTCCCTCACCACTAGGCCACCCATCCGTCTCCATGTCTTCCTGTCCACTGCATCTTCCTCTTTCACAACAAACCCCTACATGTCCTCTCTCACCACGTCCCTGTTTCACCTTGTTGGTGCAAAAATCCTCTTATATTCCCGTCAAACCATCAGATCTTAATCAGACTGAGGAAATGTAAAACCGGAAGAAATGTTTTAGTACTCCAGGCTGCAAATTGTCTAAAAATACAAGGTTCTAGATAAAGGGGTTCCACCCACTCAGCGTTCAGCATCAGCAGTAAACTGATCATCTGAAATCATCTGCTCCTGTTTCTTCACTGCTTCATGTCTTCAGTTAGACGCTTTGTTCTGCTTGATGGTTCAGACGTAGATCACTGTGTGGATTAACCAACACAGAACTATCAAACTGCTCAGGTACAGAGACTGGACTGAACATGAGAGACAACAACACTGTCCTTCAGGAAGATCTGGAGAACTGCTCAGGTACAGAGACTGGACTGAACATGAGACACAACAACACTGTCCTTCAGGAAGATCTGGAGAACTGCTCAGGTACAGAGACTGGACTGAACATGAGAGACAACAACACTGTCCTTCAGGAAGATCTATATAACCGTTCCTCAACATTAAACATGCAAGAATGCCTGAAGTAGAATGTGAAGAAATGAGGTGGTCAAGACTGCAGGATGAGGACGTTGGAGGAAAATAAGGTTGAAAGTGACTTCAGGGAGTGTTATCCTTATGTTTAGGAATTCTGGATTCCCAGTGACCCCAAAATGCAGCATTAGAGCTGAAAGAACCAGATCTTAGTAAAGGGAGTGGAATTTGAGACACACCAGTAATATCTCCACAAGATGTCTCCTGCTAACTGGACAGAATCCTTCAGATTGAAGGAAACTGAAGTCACTCTGAGTGACTATCGAGTGTTGGGTGTTAATGGAGTGAACTGCAGTCTAACACAGCCGAGAGCGACTGCCTGTTTTCTTATGGTAATTAATGCTAAAGTGTGTGTGTGTGTGTGTGTTCTTGTATACTGCTTGCCAGTGAGGGGGTGGCAGCACTCCCACAGACATGGGATAAACTGTAAAAAGGAAAAAAAATCATAATTGAGCAAAAATATATAAAAATATTCCACAGACACACACATTTCAGTCATGAGAAATATTTTCATGTATTTTTTATTTCCTTTCAAATATCTGACATTTTTAAAACATTCCAGTCAAAAGTCATTATATAACATAACATGTATGTGCATATAGACTGTAGTCCACCTGTTATTGTTTCTTAGACTCCACCCCTTCCTCAGACCCCGCCTCTTTCATCACCGGTCACGTTCGGACTGCTGGTGTCCAGATAATATCGGACAGGTGGTGATGCTTATTAGTCCTTTGTTTAAAGTAAAGTGAACCGAGGTTTAATTAGAGTCAGAATGAAGGAAAGTGAGTCAATCAACTTTATTGCGGTCTTGCATCTGAAAGCAACAGCCTAACAATGTTTACTTCTAGATCAGACGTGCTCAAAGCGAGCCGGGATCCATTTGGACGGCGAGTCATAAATGAGAAAATTATACCTGTATCAACTCCTGGCTGTTCAGTCAGGCGGTATCAGATGATTATTGTCGCGTTGCACAATGATGTCCTTGTATAATGTTCACGAGTAACAGAACACTTTTCCGTCGGTGAGTCATTCTGGAGTGCGTTTTGGCCAAACTAGAGAGTCATAGCTCGGCAAACAGAGCTTTGTTAGACGCTTACTCATATCTGAAGACCTGTCAGGTTGGAAAAGCAGAATAAAACGTGGGTTCGATGATCATCTGCCTGAAATTTTTGTACATTTGAGTCAAGAAAGAGAAGTAAGAGTGGCCTGCCGTGAAACGCTCCAGTCTTGAATCCTTCGCAGTGGTCGTGAATGGAACCAGGCGTCTGGAGTTTGATGTCCTTCACATTTCTGGGGCCAGAAACCCAACAAAAGTGTGTGGACACCGGTGACAAATGCCAATGGAACAGAAAAATTGTGGTTCACTGAGTGCTGTGTTCGCGATGAGTCACTTTCACTTTCACTTATCACAGACCGTGTGTTTAGCACCGCCGGCTAACTGCTCACAGCCTGGGCTCACTCAACGCTCAGAGTTTTAACGACTCCAACTATTTTGTTCGAGAATAGTGTGCCGTTTGTGGTCCAGAAACTATAGAATGAGCTGAGTGAGAGTTCAGTGATGAAGAGAGAGAGGTGTTCAGGAATGAGGTTTTCACTACATCAGACATCTGCAGGAGCATCTGACCCAGAATCAGAATTTACTGCTTGGGCTAGAAGTAAATCAGCCCTATCTTAGCCTCTGTCTGAAGGGTCGCCACAGTGGATCCTCCGTCTCCATGTCTTCCTGTCCTTTCACTGACCCCTTCATGTCCACTCTCACCATGTCCATAAACCTCCTCTGTCTTTCCACTTCTCTTTCCTGGCAGCTCCTGCTCCAAGGGGCAGCAGCGGCCTAGTGATTAGGGACTTGCACCCAGGATCAGAAGATTGTGGGATCGAATCCTTTACCAGTAAGTTGCCCTGAGGTACCCTTGAGCAAGATACCATCCCCATCACTGTTCCCTGGGCGCTTTCAATAGCTGACCCCTACTGCCCGTGTTTCTGTGTGTGGGTTAAATGCAGAGGTGTAATTTCGTTGTTTTTCACTGTGTGTTGTGACGTGTTTCACCATGACGAGAATGGTCACTTTCACTTCCACTTCAACATCCTTCTCCTGATATACTCCTTGTCTCTCTTCTGGACATGTCTGAACCATCCAACCCGAGCTGTCCCTCTAATATACTCATTCCTAATCGTATCCGTCCACGTCCCTCCAGATGTAAATCTAAGCATTTTTACGTCTGACACCTCCACCATCCTCAACCCAAATAACATAACTGATCTCACTACCTTCCTGTTCACTTTTGCTGGTCACAGGTCAGTGTGTGGAGTGATCACCCCTTATTTTTGTGGAGTATTGAAGTGGAGATCACTTAAATCCCAACCAAACCAGCAAACCTGAACACCCGCAGGAACCCACAAACTAATGACCTGCTCCTTAAAACCTCAGATCAGGAAAGTGGCAGGTCTGTGAAGGTGTCGAGTCTCTAAGTGCTTTGACCTGCTGTAAAGTTGCTCCCTTTTGAATATTTCAGAAGGAACCCAATTGCAAACAGGATGCAGAACAACAAGCCAAGTGCACAGTAAGAGCTATCGATTGGACACCTGGATTCTTTGGTCTCTTTAAATAAGCTTCAAGTCTGGACCATCTGTGACGGTCTGGCTAAACCTGACCAAACCCTGAACGCTTTTCAAACAGTGGTCTGAATGTGCTTTACAATTCAAATGTGCTTGCATATTTAATGATACTGCTGCATAATTCATGATATTTACGCCTAATTCACATTCTGCATGAACTGGTTTGGGTCACCAGGTCAGCAAGAGCTGTAAAGTAACAAAATTCATTTATTTTCTTGTCCCACCTGTTTCAGGGGATGTGAGTCAGAATTACGGTGTTGTGCAAAAGTCTTGAGCTGCCCTTCTCTGTAATTTGTGGAAAAGTGAGACAGTAGGTTCAGTGATTTGTGTACAAACGCATGTATCTCCAGTCTAAACACAAAGAGAGTTTCATTCTAACCAGCTTTAAGGTCCATATTCACCACCACCACCGTTATTCTTCAGCCTTCAGCACAGCCTCAACTCTCTTAGACCGGCTCCTTTCTTTAAGTTCAGGAACACTTCTCCAGGCTTCTTGAAGGACGTCCCAAAGCTCTTCTTTTGATGTCACTGCCTTCTGTTTTCTGTGGAGATGATCCCACACTGCTTCTGAAACTGCTCAGGTACAGAGACTGGACTGAAAATGAGAGACAACAACACTGTCCTTCAGGAAGATCTGGAGAACTGTTCCTCAATAGAACATCAAAAGTACAAGAAAGTCTAGATCTTTGCAAGCAAAATATGAAAAAGGGGTATATGAAGAAGGGGTTCAAGACCTTTGCACAGCCTTGCAAGACCTCCCCTGGTGGGCGGTGTGTGTTTTAAAGGCAGGGGAAGAATTTCGTGGTTCACTGTGTTCTTTGCTGCATTCAAAATGATGTATAGTCACTTTCACTTCACTTGAGTGGGTGACCTATGAGTCAGTTCTACAATAATTCATTCAAAATTACTGCATGCTTTTATTAGCACTGACATTAAGTGTGACCTCTTGGCCTTTTTTTTTTGTGTGTTTGTCAGACTGCAATATTTCAACACATAAAAGAGTTTTATTGCATTTTTCTTTTGCTAAAACTGCAGAACTGAAGAAGCAGCTGATTTGGGAGTAAAGCCAAAGGCCAGGCCTGAACCTCCAGGTGTTTGCAGTCTCTCAAACCTTTCGGGTCTTTGTAGCATCTTTGGAGCCAGAAGAGTTTCACAGTTGGACAAAAAAATGCTTACACGCTGTAACTTCAGGCCACATTTTACTTTTTTTTTTTTTCCTAGTGAGGATGTGCACTCTCGGGGGAGCCCAAACTTTTGCATACAACCGCGTACCTTAACGATTAGTAATGAAAAGATGTAATAAATTAATGAAATGAAAATGTTTGGGAGGGAAAGGCAGTGCAGATTTTGATAGCACTCCCTCTGAAAGCGCTGTGGAGCGGAAAGTGTTTGAAGTGTTTTTAGTGTTGGACAGATTCCACGACTCCCATTTAATTAAGATGAAAAGATTTGAAAGACCTTAAGTGCTCAGCTTCGCGTTGCAGATTAACGTGCAGTTCAGTCAAAGTCAGTTCCACAGAAAAGCTTGCGAGAACTGTGTGTGTGTGTGTGTGTGTGTGTGTGTGTGTGTGCGCACACATTTCTGAACAGTGATCTACTCAGTCCTTTAGGGAAAATGTAATCGGTTTTCTGAATCCTCCACACGTCAGTGGCTGAAATGGAAATATTGTTGAGAGTCAGGTCTCTTTACAGTGGAGGTGAAAGACTTTATCATTTGGGTTCCACTGTATTTATACAGTGTGATGTTCATGTTGCATTTATACAATACAGCGTTTATACAGTGTTTATACAGTGCAGGGTTTATACAGTGTTTATACAGCATTTATACAGTGCAGGGTTTATACAGCGCAGGGTTTATACAGTGCAGGGTTTATACAGTGCAGGGTTTATACAGTGTTTATACAGTGCAGGGTTTATACAGTGCAGGGTTTATACAGTGCAGGGTTTATACAGCGTTTATACAGTGCAGGGTTTATACAGTGCAGGGTTTATACAGTGCAGGGTTTATACAGTGCTTATACAGTGCAGGGTTTATACAGTGCAGGGTTTATACAGTGCTTATACAGTGTAGTGTTTATACAGGGTTTATACAGTGCAGGGTTTATGCAGTGTTTATACAGTGCAGGGTTTATACAAGGTTTATACAGTGCAGGGTTTATACAGTGCAGTGTTTATACAGTGCAGTGTTTATACAGGGTTTATACAGTGCAGTGTTTATACAGGGTTTATACAGTGCAGGGTTTATACGGTGCAGGGTTTATACAGTGCAGTGTTTATACAGGGTTTATACAGTGCAGGGTTTATACAGTGTTTATACAGTGCAGGGTTTATACAGTGCTTATACAGTGTAGTGTTTATACAGGGTTTATACAGTGCAGGGTTTATGCAGTGTTTATACAGTGCAGGGTTTATACAGTGTTTATACAGTGCAGGGTTCATACAGTGCAGTGTTTATACAGTGCAGTGTTTATACAGTGCAGTGTTTTTACAGGGTTTATACAGTGCAGTGTTTATACAGGGTTTATACAGTGCAGGGTTTATACAGTGCAGGGTTTATACAGTGCTTATACAGTGTAGTGTTTATACAGGGTTTATACAGTGCAGGGTTTATGCAGTGTTTATACAGTGCGGGGTTTATACAGTGTTTATACAGTGCAGGGTTTATACAGTGCAGTGTTTATACAGTGCAGTGTTTATACAGTGCAGTGTTTATACAGGGTTTATACAGTGCAGTGTTTATACAGTGCAGGGTTTATGCATTGTTTATACAGTGCAGGGTTTATGCAGGGTTTATACAGTGCAGGGTTTATGCATTGTTTATACAGTGCAGGGTTTATGCAAGGTTTATACAGTGCAGGGTTTATGAAAGTGAAAGTGACAACCCTTGTCATTGCGAGGTCACAGCACAGCGAACCACAATGAAATTGGACCTCTGCATTTAACCCATGCACACTCAAACACCGTGCAGCTATTGAAAGCAGTGCAGGAGCAGTGATGGGGACGGCACCTTGCTCAAGGGTACCTCAGGGCAACCTATTGGGAAGGGGTTCAAACCCCCGATCCTCCAATCATGTGGCCATTACCCTAACCACTAGGCCACCGCTGCCCAGTGCAGGATTTATGCAGTGCAGGGTTTATGCAGTGTTTATACAGTGCAGGGTTTATACAGTGTTTATACAGTGCAGGGTTTATACAGTATTTATACAGTGCAGGATTTATACAGTGCAGGGTTTATACAGTGCAGGGTTTATACAGTGCAGGGTTTATGCAGGGTTTATACGGTGCAGGGTTTATACGGTGCAGGGTTTATACAGTGCAGGGTTTATACGGTGCAGGGTTTATGCAGGGTTTATACGGTGCAGGGTTTATACAATGCAGGGTTTATACGGTGCAGGGTTTATACAGTGCAGGGTTTATGCAGGGTTTATACGGCGCAGGGTTTATACGGCGCAGGGTTTATGCAGGGCTTATACAGTGCAGGGTTTATACAGTGCAGGGTTTATACAGTGCAGGGTTTATTCAGTGCAGGGTTTATGCAGGGTTTATACAGTGCAGGGTTTATGCAGGGTTTATACAGTGCAGGGTTTATGCAGGGTTTATACGGTGCAGGGTTTATACGGTGCAGGGTTTATACAGTGCAGGGTTTATACAATGCAGGGTTTATACGGCGCAGGGTTTATACGGCGCAGGGTTTATACGGCGCAGGGTTTATATGGCGCAGGGTTTATACGGTGCAGGGTTTATGCAGGGCTTATACAGTGCAGGGTTTATACAGGGTTTATACATTGCAGCGTTTATGCAGGGTTTATACGGTGCAGGGTTTACACAGTGCAGGGTTTATGCAGGGTTTATACAGTGCAGGGTTTATGCAGGGTTTATGCGGTGCAGGGTTTATACAGTGCAGGGTTTATGCAGGGTTTATACGGTGCAGGGTTTATACGGTGCAGGGTTTATACGGTGCAGGGTTTATACAGGGTTTATACGGTGCAGGGTTTATACGGTGCAGGGTTTATGCAGGGTTTATATGGTGCAGGGTTTATGCAGGGTTTATACGGTGTAGGGTTTATACGGTGCAGGGTTTATACGGTGCAGGGTTTATACGGTGCAGGGTTTATACGGTGCAGGGTTAATACGGTGCAGGGTTTATACGGTGCAGGGTTAATACGGTGCAGGGTTTATACGGTGCAAGGTTTATGCAGGGTTTATACGGTGCAGGGTTTATTCAGGGTTTATACAGTGCAGGGTTTATGCAGGGTTTATACAGTGCAGGGTTTATACAGTGCAGGGTTTATGCAGGGTTTATACAGTGCAGGGTTTATGCAGGGTTTATACAGTGCAGGGTTTATACAGTGCAGGGTTTATACGGTGCAGGGTTTATACAGTGCAGGGTTTTTGCAGGGTTTATACAGTGCAGCGTTTATGCAGGGTTTATACAGTGCAGGGTTTATACAGTGCAGGGTTCATATGGTGCAGGGTTTATACGGTGCAGGGTTTATACAGTGCAGGGTTTTTGCAGGGTTTATACAGTGCAGGGTTTATACGGTGCAGGGTTTATGCAGGGTTTATACAGTGCAGGGTTTATACGGTGCAGGGTTCATACAGTGCAGGGTTTATGCAGTGCAGGGTTTATGCAGGGTTTATGCATAAATCTCACTCTGTTAGAACAGTGGTGCAGTGGGAGGTTCTGTTGCCTCACAGTGAGAAGGTACCGGTCCTTTTTACTAATGAGCTTGAATGAATCAAACAGAATTATTAGTATTGGCTAATAACCAATTATGGGGCTCTTAATTAGACTCTGATGGACCTCCTTAATAATAACTCGCACTTTCAATCAGTGCTGAAATCCATTAACATATAAAATGCACTTTTGCTTTCTTGATTATCCGTTGTGGGCCAGAGGAGGATGGGTTCCCCGATTGAGTCTTAGGTTCCTCCTAAGGTTTTTCCATCACTTTTAGGGAGTTTGTCGCTCAGACCGGATTCTGTAGGGACCGGATATAAATTTGGCCGACTGAGCCCGGCTCTGCACCAGGCTGTTAAAGAAGCAGTGATGCTGCTCAGCCCAGCATCTCCTGCATCTGTGATCTGTTAGCCATGTCTGAAACCCATCAGACTGGTGTTATTGTGAGCTTTAGTGTAAATCCAGTGACATTTCCTCTGAACAAAGGACCTCCAGGATTCCATCCATCTTACAGACGTTCAGTCACAATCTGAGGGTTTCTTCTCGCTCCATGTGGAAGAAGCATCCAGTTGTGGGAAGATTGTGGCTGTTATTTGCAAATGTCTTCCAGATCAGTCCAAAATGTGAAAGACACTGGACATTTTAACGATTTTAGAATTTAACATGAAAGTG
Source organism: Hepsetus odoe (assembly GCA_017165825.1). Taxonomy (NCBI): domain Eukaryota; kingdom Metazoa; phylum Chordata; class Actinopteri; order Characiformes; family Hepsetidae; genus Hepsetus; species Hepsetus odoe. Next base: position 1,083,691 of record CM029378.1, read on the forward strand.
GAAGTGACTACTCGTGTCATTGTGAAACGCAGCACAGCACAACACAATGAAACTCAACCTCTGCGTTTCACCCACACACACTTGCAGCTGGGGGCAGCTATTAGAAGCGCCCGGGGAGCAGTGACAGGGACGATACCTTGCTCAAGGGTACCCCAGGGCAACCTACTGGTGAGGGAATCGAACCCACAATCTTCCGATCCGGATCCCTCACCACTAGACCACTGCTGAAATTGCTGTTAGCACAAAATCTAGACGGACTGACCTTGTGCACTTTTACTGTCTGTACGTTTCAAATAACTGACCTTTTGGACAGACTAGCTGTATATTTAATCTAAGTGTCTGGATATTTATGCTAATTGACCATATTTAAAACTGAACTGAGCTCATTTGGTATTGATTTAATTGCTCCTTTAATATATTCATTAATCAGTGAATCCTGGCACGTCCTGATCTCCATTACTGGTAATGAGAATGCAGGAAGTGTGTTTTTCTTTTTGATATGTTCTTGTGAGCAGGGTTTGGCCATGATCAGTGTGTGGGCGAGTGTGTGCGGGCGGGTGGGGGAGTGAGTGGGTGGGTCATAACTGCACAGAGCAGCAGATGTGTCGGTTTTTATTGAAGAAACATCTGCAGTCGTGCTCCAGTCTGTGCCGCTGTAATTCAAGTCTTTAGGCCATTCTGTCACCATTGAATAATACAGCAGTCTTTTACTCAGCGTCTCACACTGGAGACACACTGTTCTGGACATTTTACTGCTTTAACACACCTTCTCCAACTCCGTGAAGGTTCGGTTAGGATCAGTGCAGGACCAGTGCAGGACCAGTGCAGGACCAGTGCAGGGCAGTGACCTGCCAGTCTATTTGTGTGTGTATTTCAGAGACTGGATGGATTGATGGACAGATATGTATGAATGGATGAGTGGTTGGATGGATGGATAGATAGATGGACTGATGGACAGAAGGGCGGACAGCTGGATGGGTGGATGGATGTGCAGATGGAGACGCACTGTCCTGGACATTTTGCTGGTTTTCCTTTTCTTAACACACCTTTTCAGCTCAGTGAGGGTTCGGTCAGGACCAGCAGGGCAGTGACTGTCTGCCCGTCTGCACTTGTGTGTATTTCCGTCTTTATGAAGACTAATTTCACCCAGAAAATTGTGGTCAGGTGAACTGGAGAAGCTCGGTCTCCTAGATGATGAACAAAGGTGTTTCTACGCTTCCTGTGATGGGATACACTTGCACAGGTTCCACAAACCTGGTGAGCATAAGCAGCTCACAGACAGGATGGAAGAATGAATGGATGGATGGATGGACAGATGTAAATGCACATAGATGGGTGGATGAATGGATTGAAATGGATTGATGGATGGATAGAGATATGGATAGATGGATGGCTGGAATGATGAATAGATGGATAAGCAGATATGAATGTAAATGGGTGTTTGGATGGAGGAATGTATGGATATGGAAGGATAGATGGATGGGATTAATGGTTAGATGGATGGAATGATAGATGGTTGGATGAATAGACGGATATGGATGGATGGATGGATGAAATACTGAATCCAACTAAGTACAGAAGAGAAAAGGACAGATGAGATTAGACGAACAGGACAGAAGAGATCAAAAAGAAAGGACAGACGAGATTAGACAGGAAAGGACAGACAGGGTGAGACAAACTAAACGGAAGAGGAAAAGAAAGTAAAAACAAGTTCAGAAAAAACAAAAGAGAAAAGCGACAAGTAAGGACAGCCGAGGTCTGAAAAGAAAGGACAGATGAGATTAGACAAGGAGCACAGAAGAGATCAGACAAACAGGCCAGGAGAAAACAGACAAGAAAGGACGTGAGATAAGAGAGGACAGGAGAGATAAGGCGAGGCACTGCAAGAGGACAAAGTAAATCAGACAGAGGAGGGCAGGAGAGATCAGACGAGGTTGATCTTAGCCGAGCTGGTCTTTTACATAATGTATTTAAGGTGCAGGTCTGGCTCGGCACGTCTGGGTCTGTTTCTTCTTTACACAATGGCGTCCGTCCCGCTGTCTTTACCGGAGTGACTCACTGCATGTATAATGGATGAGGGGCAGGCCGATTATTTTTCCGTGATGGGAACCGGCATTGTCCCCGCTCTACCATGGATCCCGGGCGAGGAGAAAACTCCAGCATGCATTTTTCATTCTTCAACGACGAGGTCCTCCGCGGGTCCACCTCCACAACAAAACACTCGGCAAGGAGGTTCAGCGGACGGCCACGTCCATGAGCGTTGTAAAGACTCTTACACATGAATATCTGTCTCTGTCCCCGTCTTTTATTGGAGGGCTCGTTCCCTGCTGTTTCCATGGCAGTGAGAAACACTCTCATCCTCCTGTGAACCCTAAGGGAGGACGATTCAGTCCAGTGAAATGGAGAGACGTCCACTTCCTGCAACTGTTGGAAACAGGCCGGATGTTTGAGGATGCTTTAAGTGAAAGTGACTATTAGTCATTGTGATCCCAGTGAACCAAATAACTCCTCTGTATTTAACACACGCAGTTCAGCAGGGGGCAACCGCATCCAGCACCCGAGGAGCAGTGATGGGGACGGTACCTTGCTCGAGGGAACCTCAGCGCAACATTCTGATCTGGGATTTGAACCCATGATCTGTTGATCCTAAGGGCCTAGTCCCTAAGCAGTGGACAATTTGAAGTTTATTAAATTCAGAAACTCCAGCTGCTGCCGAAAACCTTCACTTCCTGGTGAGACGATAAAAAGAGACGACTGTGGGACAGTCGGGACAAACACTGGAGTGTTCAGGACTGGGACCAGGTCTTGTGGATGGGCAGGAGTATAGTTCAGTGATGGGGGGGATGTGGAGGGTTTATGTGGGATGGCGGATGGAGGGGAAGGGCTGCACAGAGTGTGTTGTTCCTGCGGGGAAATATGGAGGCAGATATTTCTTAATCAGTGGGCCCAGAATTCTTGCTGCCTGTCCACTTTATTAGAAACCCCTCACTTTCTTTTTCTCACTGGCCACTTTATTAGAAATGCCCACCTTGTGCGTCCACTCACTGGCCACTTTATTAGAAACACCCACCTTGTGCGTCCACTCACTGGCCACTTTATTAGAAATACCCCGATTGTGCATTCACTCACTGGCCACTTTATTAGAAACACCTCGATTGTGCTACCACTCACTGGCCACTTTAATAGAAACACCCACCCTGTATGTCCACCTAGTGGCCACTTTAGGTGTTGGATATGTCTCCCCCTGCTGGATGGTGTGTGTGTGTGTGTGTGTGTGTGTCCATCCTCAACACCCTCCTCTCAATATACTCCTATACTCCCCTTTGGACGTCCAAGCAAATGCCTTTGTCTTCAAATTGTCCAACCTGGCTGTCCTTTTTATACACTCGTACTTAATCCTGTCCATCGTCGTCCCTCTAAGAGCAAATCTCAGCATCTTGAACTGACCCCTCCAGCTCCACGGCCCTGTGAGAGCTGGGAAAGACTCTGATCCACAACCCTGATCGGGTTAATAGTTAAAAAAAAAAAAAAAAAAAAAAAAGTAATTAAATTAAAATTAAAATTGAATTTGGTAAAGCGGAATTTGGTTTAAAAGGTAAAATAGGTAACGGTGTTGTACCTTGTTTAATCATTTTCATTTCTTTGTACAGTCAACAGACTGAAGGCAGGATTATTACTGTGTATATATCACTATTTATACAATATACAATTGTGTAAGTGTATAGAGCACAAGCCCCTCCCCACCGTTTCTCAAATGCCTTATTCTGATGACTGACAATTTTGCATTTTGCATTTGGAGGACACTTAGAGGGACAGAGCGGTCTGTTTACACAGGTCCACCTGTCCACCTGTCCACCTGTCCACCTGTGTGTTTAGAGGGGAAGGACTGAGTGAATTCATGTGGCCGTCAGTCCTGGATATGCTTTCAGGGGTCAGAGGTCAACTCCATCTCATCAGCTAACTGTGCTTTTGAAACTGGAGTACACATCAGCCTGGATAGCGCACACACACACTAACACACACACACACACACACACACACACACACACACACACACACTAAAGCGACATCCATCTGACCCCCAATCACTCACAAACTCCCTACACCCAGACATTTACAGCTTTTTATACACGTGTGTACAAAAAGATCACTAGTCACAGGTTACTAGTCACAGGTTACGAGGTTTGTTACTTGGTTGTAACAGTTCTTCAGCAGTAGCTGATCTGAGCTGCTCACTGATATGAAGATCGAATGTGGAGACGGAGCTCTGCTGTAAGTCTCTCTGGATCAGAGCTCAGCTCAACGCTGTAAATGTAAACGTACATTTTTTGGAGATCACTGTGTTTGTGTGTGGGAGAGAGAGAGTGTGTGTTTGTGAGCATGTTTGTGTGTGCGCGTTTGTGTGATTTGTGAGCGTGTGTGTTTGTGTGTGTGTGTATGTTTGTATGTTTGTGTTTCTGTGTGATTGTGTGTTTGTGTGTGCGTGCATGTTTGCGTGTGTGTGTGTGTGTGTGTGTGGGTGTGCGCGCGTGTTTGTGTGGGTGTGTGCATGTTTAAATGTTTGTGTGAGTGTGTGTGTGTGTGTGTGTGTGTGTGTGAGTGTGTGTGTCTTAAATCTCAGTGCTCCGAGTACATCATTAACCTCAGAGGTCACAGCTTCTGTCCCGTTCATCTCCTAAAAGCAGGTATTAGAGCGGGAGGACGGGGGCTTTAGAGACGTGGGCAGTAAAGCTGGTGGGGGGTCAGAGGCGGGGCATTAAGGAGGGGTGTTCCAAAAGCTCAGCTATTTTTGTACCTGAAGTTCAGCAAACATAAATATCTGTGTTTGTGTTTGCTTTTGGATAAAAGCTTGGAAGGTGTGTGGCTTAACAACAACAACAGTAATAACCATATTAATAATCTTCAAAAGAGAAGAGAAAGATCAAAGAGGAGGTTTATGGACGTGGTGAGAGAGGACATGCAGGGGGTTGGTTTGATAGAGGAAGATGCAGAGGACAGGAAGAAATGGAGACAGTTGATCCGCTGTGTGTCCCACCTTATGGGAGCAGCTGCAAGAAGAAGAGAGAGGCAGTAGGTAAAGGGGCGGTTGATTCCGGGCCAGTAGAAAGGCAGAGGCAGTAGATTTGGGGGGGGCTGTAGATTCAGGGGCAGTGAGGTCACAGATGCAGTGGAACAAGTTCCAACATAGTAACACACTTTATTTACACACACACACACACTAACACACACACAATCCATCCAAACAGTTGCTCCACTGCACACACTGCCCAACTGCTCTGAAGGAGAGGGTCTGAGCTGTCCTCCTGCTGGAGCTCGGAGTCTGCAGGTATCATCACCACCTTCGTCAAAAACATTTTAACCAACATAAACAGGACACTGACCTGCTGACCCTCACGGCTGAGAGGAGTCCAGGGGGCGAGCAGGGGTGGGAGGTAGGAAATGTAGGAAGGGTTACAGGAAATATATTTATTTTTGGTCTCGTTTCTGTGAGGGGTGGTGAGATAACTGTATGGATTCGGATGGACGACTGTTTGAAAGCAGCTCAGAATGGATCCAGTGGACCGAGTCTAATTGGCTGGATCTCCATGTGTGCTAAAGAAAGACAAGAACGACAGCAGTGGGGGTGTCCCTGTGGGACACCTGTTGATCCACAATCAGAGTCGTCGTCTTCTCCTTCTTCTTCTTCTTTCAGCTCCTTTTAGGGGTCGCCACATCTCCTCGTCCTCACACCTGCATGTCCTTTCTCACCACGTCCATAAAGCTCCTCTTTGTCCTTCCTCTTCTCCACTTTCCTGGCAGTTCCATCCTCAACATCCTTCTCCTGAAATACTCCTCATCTCACTGGACATGTCCAAACCAATGCAGTCCCACTTCTGACTTTCTCCTTTGAGCCAGTGTTTAGGCAAGATTCCTGAGGTGGAAGGTTGTGAGTTTGAGTCCCGGACCAGTAAGTTGCCCTGAGGTACACTCGATCAAGGTACTGTCCCAATCACTGCTCCCTGGGTGCTGGATATGGTTGCCTCTTGCTGGACAGTGTGTGTGTGTTAAATACAGAAGATGTATTTGGTTGTGGTTCACTGTGTACTGTGTCCTTCATCATCTGACCAGGTTCTCTTTGTCCCCATTTATTTAGACTGTATTTAGGAGGTTCTCAGTCTCAGCCAAGTACTTAAGCACTTCCAGTGTTGCAGAAAGGCTGTTATGTCCCCAGATCTGTCTTGACACGTCTCACAGGTCTGCAGACAATTCTCTTAACCTCATGGCTTCCATAATGATGTCCAATGAATTCAAGTGGACTCCAGTTATGTTGTAGAAGCATCTTGAGGACCCTTGACTGAAGTAGGAGTTACCAGCTGCATTGCAAGTGTCGGAACAAGTGCCTGAACACTTATGTGGACAATTTTGTCCTGATCAGCCTATCCCAGCTCCTACAGGACGCGAGGCGAGGACACACGCTGGATAGGTTGCCAGTACATTGCAGGACAGACACACTCATGCACGGTTACACTTATGGGAGAATTTAGAATCTCCACCTGACCTGAACGGTGGGAGGGAACCGGAGCTCCTGGAGGAAACGCACACAGAGACATGGACATGTCCATTCCTTACAGAAAGGAGACCCACCTTCTGGCTATGAGGCAACTCCTCTTTTTTTTGATTCCTCTGGGAAAAAAAATGCATTGTGGAAATTTCTTAAGGACAGTTTACTGTTTACTTTCTTTTGTAAAAAATGTAGATAGGCACTCTCTTGGTTTTATCAAGAGTGTGTAAACTTTACAGCTCAAAGAATTCAGCACCAGACGTGACCATGAACTAAAGAGTGAAACAAGGGTTCACAGCTTTTTGGGAGGTACAGGGACCATTCTGAAAAAGAGAAACAAAAACTTTGTCCTTCAGGAAGATCTGGAGAACTGTTCCTCACAATACATTTAAAAACAAAAGAACATCTGGAAGAGAAAGATGAAGAAATAAGGTGCTCAAGACTTTTGCACAAAGCTGTACATGGAAATAATTTGTGCACATTAATTACTTAGTCACACTATCATTCTTTTTCTGGAAAGCAAAAGGATTCTTATATGAAAAGCAAATGGGTTGGAAAAGAAAGCAAAAATAAGAGCGGAGATGTGAGGTATTTGCGTGTGGAGAAAGGGGTCTAATTAAAGCAGATCAGACTGTTTACGTCCAGTGATCCTCCTCAGGGCACGGCCAGTCACAGCATACTAATGACCTCTCTCCCTTTCTCTCTCTCTCTCTTTCTCTTTCTCTCTCTCTCCCTCTCGTTCCCTCTGCCCCCCAGGCCTATATCTCCAAAATGCATAACGAAACCCAGTGGTCTGGACCGCTTTGTTAAAAAGGCCCATGTTGTGGAAAAGCATAATTTAGTTTAACGTCTAGCATGTCAAACCCACCTACTAGTGATGCACAAGCCATGGAGAGAAGGAAGGTGATCTTCTGTGATCTTCTGTGTGTGAGAGACTAGATGGAAGGGTAGTAAGGCCAGGTGTACTGGAGGAGGGTTTAAACTGGTCTACATGGTGTGGATGGAAGGACGAATAGGGGAAGAGTTATCCTGAAGGAAGAGTATATTGAGAGTGTTTTGGAGGTGAAGAGGGTGATGAGTGTGAGTGAAAGTCAGGGAGGGTGATGAGTTTGAAGCTGGAAGTTGAAGGTGTGGCGATCAATGTTGTTAGTGTTTATGCCCCACAAGTTGGTTGTGAGATGGAGGAGAAAAAAGAATTGTGGAGTGAGTTAGATGAAGTGATAGAGAGTGTACCCAGGGGAGAGAGAGAGGTGATTGGTGTAGATTTTAATGGTCATGTTGGTGAAGGGAACAGAGGTGATGAGGAGGTGATGGGTAGGCATGGTGTCAAGGAGAGAAATGCTGAAGGTCAGATGGTTGTAGATGTTGTGAAAAGTATGGAAATGGCTGTAGTTAATACTTATTTGAAGAAGAGGGAGGAGCACAGGGTGACGTATAAGAGTGGAGGAAGATGCTCACAGGTGGATTATATTCTTTGCAGGAGGGTCAGTTTGAAAGAGATTGGAGACTGTAAAGTAGTGACAGGGGAGAGTGTAGCTAAACAGCATAGGATGGTGGTCTGTAGGATGACCTTGGAGGTGAAGAAGAGGAGGAGAGTGAGTGCAGAGTCGAGGATCAAGTGGTGGAAGCTGAAGGAGGAGGACTGCAAGGTGGAATTCAGGCAGGAGTTAACACGGGCACTGGGAGGTGTTGAAGAGCTTCCGGATTGCTGGGAAACTACTGCAGAAGTGATCAGGCAGACGGCTAGAAATGTACTTGGTGTGACATCTGGAAGGAAGAAGGAGGATAAGGAAACCTGGTGGTGGAACCCAGAGCTCCAGGTATACAGAAGAAGAAGCAGGTGAAGAGAAAATGGGACAGTCAGAGAGATGAAGAAACTAGACAGGTGTTAAGGAGATGAAGCACAGGGTTGAGAAAGCAGTGGTGAAGGCTAAAGATCAGGTGTTTGTGGTTTTGCATGAGGAACTCAGGAGTGGCAGAGAAGTATATAGGAGTAGTTCAGGACATGTTGGAGGGCAGTGTGACAGTGGTGAGGTCTACAGTAGGAATTTAAATGCTTGGGATCACCAGTTCAGAGTAACGGCGAGCGTCGAAGTAAGGTGAAAAAGAGAGTGTAGGCAGGTTGGAATGAGAGGAGAAGAGTGACAAGAGTGATCTGTGGTAGACAGGAACCAGCAAGAGTGAAAGGTTTACCAGATGGTTGTGAAACCAGCTATGCTATATGGGGTGGAGATGGTGGCACTGATGAAAAAACAGGAGGTGTCTGAGATAAAGATGCTGAGATGTTCGTTGGGTGTGACGAGGTTGGACAGGATTAGAAATGAGTATATTAGAGGGACAGATCAGGTTGGACGATTTGCAGACAAAGTTAGAGAAGTGAGACTACGTTGGTTTGGACATGTCCAGAGAAGAGACGAGGAGTATATCGGGAGGAGGATGTTGAAGATGGAGCTGCCTGGACAGAGGAGAACAGGAAGACCAAAGAGGAGGTTAATGGATGTGGTGAGAGTGGACATGCAGGTGGTTGGTGTGGATGACGAAGATGCAGAGGATCGGAAGAAAAGTTCAGAACTGAAGCAGCCTGAACTAATCATGGTTGTGATGTCACAAACACATTCACACGAGATCACCCCTCATGCAGTCTGTGCCTGCCCATTCAGTCTTCAGCAGTTTAAGCCCACTTGTTCAGCTTAAAGTAGTTTAGCCCCACCCACTCAAACTATAGCCCCACCCTCTCAGCCTAAAGAAGTTTAGCCCCGCCCATGCAAGGCTGTGGTTTTCCCCCTACACACTCCTCCATTCACCTCTGCAAACAAAAGCAACATGCTTTCCACAGAGAGATAATCACATGACCACCTTGCAGCAGGCGGGGCATGGAAGACAGTACATAACTGCTTTTTCCACTGGATAGAGAGAGAGAGAGAGAGTGTGTGTGTGTATATCTGTCTGTCTGCCTGTCTGTCTCTCTCTCGCGCTCCTCCTGGGTGGGTCGGTCTGGGTTTGCTTGTTTTGTCGGGTGGGTGAGTCTCTCCAGTGTTGACCTGCTTCTTCCTGCTGTGTCCCAGTTTTTAAAGACTCTGAAACTGCCGGTCAAACCTTCTGAAAATGTTTTAAAAAAGAAGAAAGGATCATGTTTCCTTTTGCTTTACTTTGAAACCCAGTCAGCTTTATTTATAGAAACAATTTCTTAAATTTCCCCTGAGATCAATAAAGTATCTATCTCTTTCTTTCTTTCTATTTTCAATAACCTACATGGAAATATTAGTAGCAGAAATTCTTAGGGAATAAAGTCCAAGGTCACACCACCTTCTTCTCCTGTTAGGTGTCACCACAGCGTCCTGACTTCCTGTCCTCTGCATCTTCCTCTATCACACCTGCATGTTCTCTCTCACCACATCCATGAACCTTGTTTTTGTCCTTCATCTTCTACTGTTTGATGGCAGTTCTATCCTCAACATCCTTCTCCTGATATGCTCTTCATATCTCCTCTGTGACCAACGCAGTCTAGCTGATCTCACTTTGACTCCAAACCGTCCAACCTGAGCTGTCCCTCTAATATACTCATCCCTCTGGATGAAGATCTCAGCAACTCTGACACCTCCAGCTCCACCGCCTGTCTTTTCACCAGAGCTGCCATCTCATTCTTTTTATTTAAAAAACACAATAAAAATACTTTTTGGGACCAAAGGACGTCGACTCATCTGCTCGTTTCATGCGGCTGACATCTAGACTGTATCTCGATCAGATATCCATGTCGGTCCGACTGAAATCTGATCACTATGTGGCAGATATGCAAATCAACTTGTTTACAACAACCAATCAGGTGATCTTCTCATCTTTCTCTTCTGTTCAAGAGTGAACCCACCTGTTAAGGTTGTAATGAAGTCCAATACACCTCCATATTTACCAGGGATCTTTGTCCCACTTCATTAAAGTAGGACAGATATATGGGTGGGTGTCCAGCCTCGTTCAGCAGACTCTCAAAAGAAGGAAATATCGCCAGGGCTAATTCCCTCGTACCTAAAAACACATTTCTAGAATTCTTCATCATCTGATAACATTACATTTAAATAAAATAAAATGTTTCTTTCTATTTTGATGTTCCAGATCATTGTTGGATCATTACTTTATTCAGCATTGCAGATGCTAAAACACCTAGCTGTATAAACCTGAATGCTGATTGCATTTAAGCAGATCAGGTGATGTTCTGGGGGGTGTGGCCTAAGGTGATCAACACACTCTGTCAAGGTGTGCAGAATTATTAGGAGCTTCTTTCCCTCCTCAGGCAGAATGGGCAAAAAGAGAGAACCACAGAGATTATGGTCCACTGTGTTCACAGTGGCTGATAGTCACTTTCACTTCACTTTCACTTTAGCCATTTTCATGTAGTTGAACGTGTTCTCATGGATTGTGCTGTTGGAGATTTTCTCATCCTTCTGTAACGACTCTGAAGCTTTAAATTTTCAAAGGGATCAGAGTGAAACTGATCTAGATTCACTCTGAAGGTTTCACTCTTTTATTACTTCAATCGTCGCTGTAAAGTAGCACCAGCAAGAAGCATACCAGTATACCAGTGCAGCCTCCCCATGAGGCTCTCAAATTAGACAGGAGGAATCGATATTCTCCAAAATAATGTCCAAACAGTTTTTTGTAAACTTTTCATTCAATTTTATCCAAAGAGTGCAGTGAAGATTATAAAAATAGCACATCCATTTTATTTTTACTGTATATTTGCAAGAAAAGACTTTCCACGAATCTTTTAAGTTTATGCAGATTATTTTATGCATTGAGTAGAAGCGACAATCAGCAGAAATGTAGAAATTTGGGATGTTTTGAATCTGTTTTGTTTTGTGCAGAGAGGCTCTTGCAGGAAATTAACCAAATGTTTAAAAAAAAGAGTCACGGCTCTCCGGATGGTTGGCTGGTGAACGGTGATGAATTATGGACGTGGAGCTGAAGTTGGAGGTTCATTAGTGGAATTGTATCAGTCGCTGGAAGGAGTGCAGCTGAATATAGAGCTGGCTTTAACTGATGCGTCCTGGGTCAACACTGAACAAAAGGATTTTTGAGAAGATCCTGTTGCTTGAGGGCTAACGAATCAGGCCACAGCCGCATTCAGAGTGTTCAGGTTAATTGTAAGTTCTGTGTACCGACAGGTCTAGTCTTACCGTTGCTTGAGATCGGACCCATGTTTGGACGAATCGATCGTGTTTCATATGTTGAGCTACTCCTCTTCCTTCAACCCCAATTTAGCCCTTAAATACAAAGGCTGTTTCCTGACCCGGCACTCTTATTCTTATTGAGATTAAATGAAAGAAACAGGAACAAATGTTTTAGTGCTCCAGGCTGCAAAGTACCTAGATAAAGGGGTTCCACCCACTCAGCGTTCAGCATCAGCAGTGAACGAATCACCTGATCATCTGGAATCATCTGCACCTGTTCCTTCACTGCTTCATGTCTTAAGTTAGACGCTTTGTTCTGCTTGAAGGTTCAGACGTAGATCACTGTGTGGATTAACCAACACAGAACTATCAAACTGCTCAGGTACAGAGACTGGACTGAACATGAGAGACAACAACACTGTCCTTCAGGAAGATCTGGAGAACTCTTCCTTAACAGGACATTAAAATAGGAAAAAGTCTGGCTTTTGGGGTTATTCATATGTTGACTTATAGCCTAAATCATTTTTAATTTCTTTCCAACTAAAACCCAACTGAAAAGTGTGCTTGTCTTTTTTGTTCTCCGCAGGTGGTGCTGGTGTTCGCCCTCAGCATCGGAGCCCTGGTCATTTACTTCATCGACTCTTCTGAGTGAGTGTTCCTCCATCATTTTGCCGCAGGAGACACTGCATGGTCTTCTTCTAACCTTTTCCAGAAGTTCCGCTCTGATCCGTTTGTACGTGCCTCCGCAGACCACCCGGAGGTGATCACACAATGAAGGATTGTGACGCGATTTGTTTCTGTGAGAGAGAAAGAGAGAGGGAGAGATAAGCCACTTGTCCTTACATCATTTCAGGCCATACTCATTTGTCTGCAGCTCATTTCATCCTCATGCATGCTGACCTTGCTGGCTAGATTAAGGATGTGCCTGCCGTTATATAAAGCCGCCACTAAGGGCATTCAGCTGCTCAGTATTCCTGCCTAATGCTCCATTCTGCGATTACTTTCCCAATCCTCCTCCTCCTGCACCCTTCTCCCGCATTTTAGCACGCTAATGCTTTAACCTCGTTCGACTCACCGGCTCATTAACGAACCCCCTCATGAGGACATGAAAACATGCATAAAGAGCCAGTTTGATTCAGTCTCCTCAACATTTTCCCAAATGGTGTTCCAGGAACAGTTGACTGTTTTCCAACCAGAAGCTGTAGATAAAGAATGGCGAGGTTTAGATCTGACTCAGAGAAAAGCTGTGCTTTGAGATCTTCTAGACTGGGAACTATTCATAAGGTCCCATGGATTCTCCAGCTTACATTTACATTCTACATGTTAAAGTGTGAAGGCTCTCAGGAGGTAGGGTGCTGGTGGTCTAGTGGTAGACCAAGAGGTTGCAGGTTTGAATCGCAGCGCTTCCACCATTGGGTTCCTGAGCAAGACCATTAAAGTGAAAGTGAAAGCGACTATTCTTGTCATTGTGAAACGCAGCACAGCACAGCACAACACGACGAAATTCAGGGGGCAGCTATTGAAAGCGGGTGCAGTGACGGCGAAGGTATCTTGCTGAAGGGTACCTCAGGGGTACTGGTGAGGGAATCTAACCCGGGGCAGCTGTGGCCAAGTGATTTGGGAACCACAGAATCTGAAGATTGTGGGTTCAAACCCCTTACCAGTAGGTTGCCCTGAGGTACCCCTGAGCAAGGTACCGTCCCCATTACTGCTCCCTGAGCACTTTCATAGCTGTCCCCAGCTGCACGGTGTGTGTTTGTGCATGGGTAAAAGCAGAGATCCAGTTTCACTGTGGTTCACCGTGCGCTGTGCTGTGTTCTCTCACAGTGATTAGAACAGTCACTTTCACTTAACTCTAAATCTTCCGGTCCGGATCCAAATCCCTAACTACTAGGCCACCGCTGCCCTGGGGGTTGGGGGGGTGTGCCCTACAGGGTGGATGACCTTCTATGACCTTCTGATCCTGGGGCCTCTTCACAAAGCGTCTAACTTAAGACATGCAGATGATCAGGTGATTCGTTTACTGCTGATGCTGAGTGGATGGAACCTCTTTATCTAAAACCTTGTATCTTTAGTGAGAACCTGGAAAACAAACGTTTGATCCTCTTGGATCTAGACTGGGGCAGAAAATAGTATATTTGAACCAACAAGGTGATTCCCTACATAATTTAAAGAAATGCGCTCCACTGCAGCTTGTGTAACGTACAGAACTGTGCAGACGTTTTAGTCAGGTGTGTAAAACGCTGTAAACAGAACGCTTTCAGAAATGGAAGTGTTGATCATTTATTTTCATCAATCAACAAAATGCAGTGAATGAACAAAAGAGAATCTAAATCAAATCAATATGTGGTGTGACCACCCTTTGCCTTCAAAACAGCATCAGTTCTTCTAGGTACACTCGCACACGGTTTTTGAAGGAACTCGGCCGGTCGGTCGTTCCAAACATGACTGTGTTTCTCCTCCGTGTGACATTGATGATCACCAGTACCTGATTGGTAAAACTGGTTGATCAGACACCGACTATAATCCTACAGAATCCCTGACTGTGTGAGTGTACCTAGAAGAACTGATGCTGCTCTGAAGGTAAAAGGTAGTAACGCCAGATATTGATCTGATTTAGATTTTTCTTTTGTTCCTCACTTTGCATTTTGTAAATTGATAAAAATAAACAATCATTATTGATATTTCTGAAAGCGTTCTGTTTACAGCATTTTTTCACACCTGCCTAAAACTTTCAGCACAGTACTGTAGGTTTTGGTGACATTAAATCGAGACACTGAGAACTCTTGAATTTTAGTGATACTTTAAAACACATGGCTGAAGTCGAAGGACCCGGACGTGGTTGTTTTGGTTGTTTGTCCCTGGGCGAAGGAGCCAGTAGGACATGACTGGTTTTTAGCTGCGGTATTTGCACGACTGCTGACAGAGATTCTATTGTTCTACTAATCGCACTGAAGCTGTGATGAGGAAGAGGAAGCAGCCAACTTCCTGTCTGAGAAAAAACTCAATTAGTGAAGATCAGGGAATTGCACACAATGAGGACCGCACAGTGTGGACATAATGCAGCCCTGTAGTAATATTGTCCATAATTCCATACTCCACAGGGTGTGATGATGTAGTGACCCAGATAGACCCTATAGACCCAGAGGTTACAGGCTCAGGTCCTGCCTCCAGCACCACCACCATTGTGTTCCTGAGAAAAACCCTTAACTCTGAGTTGCTCCAGGGAGATGAACTTTAGGAAATAAGAATGCATGTTTTAGCTTAAATAAATGACAAAACAGAGGATAATCAGGAAAAAAGAAATGCTAATTGATCATTTTTCTATCCCCTAAAGGTATTCTAGTAGCATTTAGTTAATAGGAATGCACATGAACATTTCTCTGGTTCTGGTTCTCTGGTTCTGGTTCCACATTGCATGAGCTAGTGTACAGGATTTCAACAGTGACTCCTTTAGTCAAGAGTCCTGCTGTTCACTTTCTGACACAAACACACTGCTCGTATTCACAGACAGTGTTCAGTATCTAGACCTCCAGATGGGCTAGTGTGATGTTCTCCTTCATTAGTTTCAGAACGTGAGTAGCTGATTCCTCTTCCAAGCTATGCTGGTGTTTAATCTGTCATGGTAGAACTTCAGTCCAGCCTCTGAAGGTATGATCAGTCGGAGAGCTCGCTTAGCCTTAGATACCACTGAGAGAAATTAGGACTGAACAATTATAGGCTGGGAGTTTTAGGAACTATAACATATTGTTTCCAGAAGAACTTAACACCCTCTCCCCCATCACTCAGTAGAACTGTCCTCTCTCTCTCTGGGTGTGTAGGGTGGTCCTCCCTCTCCCCCATCAATAGAGAACTGTTCTCTCTCTCTGGGTGTGTAGGGTGGTCCTCTCCCCATCAAATCGAGTAGAACTGTCCTCTCTCTGGGTGTGTAGGGTGGTCCTCCCTCTCCCCATCAGTCAGTAGAACTGTCCTCTCTCTCTCTGGGTGTGTAGGGTGGTCCTCCCTCTCCCCCATCAATCAGTAGGACTGTCCTCTCTCTCTCTGGGTCTGTAGGGTGGTCCTCCCTCTCCCCCATCACTCAGTAGAACTGTCCTCTCTCTCTGGGTGTAGGGTGGTCCTCCCTCCTCCCCCCCATCAATCAGTAGAACTGTCCTCTCTCTCTCTGGAGTGTGTGAGGTGGTCCCTCCCTCTCCCCCATCACTCAGTAGAACTGTCCTCTCTCTCTCTGGGTGTTTGGGTGGTCCTCCCTCTCCCCCATCACTCAGTAGAACTGTCCTCTCTCTCTCTGGGTGTATAGGGTGGTCCTCCCTCTCCCCCATCAATCAGTAGGACTGTCCTCTCTCTCTCTGGGTGTGTAGGGTGGTCCTCCCTCTCCCCATCCTCAATGAGCGGTCCTCTCTCTCTCTCTGGGTGTGTAGGGTGGGGTCCTCCCTCTCCCCCATCACTCAGTAGAACTGTCCTCTCTCTCTCTCTGGGTGTGTAGGGCGGTCCTCCCTCTCCCCCATCACTCAGTAGAACTGTCCTCTCTCTCTCTCTGGGTGTGTAGGGTGATTGACAAATGAAAGGTTAGGCAGCGGTGGTCTAGTGGTGAGGGAACCACAAGATTGGAAGATTGTGGGTTCAAACCCCTTACCAGTAGGTTGCCCTGAGGTACCCTTGAGCAAGGTACTGTCCCCTTCTCTGCTCCCCAGGCACTTTCATAGCTGCCCCCTGCTGCACGCTGTTTGAGTGCATGGGTTAAATGCAGAGGTCCAGTTTCGTTGTGGTTCACTGTGTGGTGTGCTGTGACCTCGCAAAGACACTTTCACTTTCACTTTCAATCATGCATGTTGATTGAAGCACAACACCACAATAAACCCAACACACCCACACCCACACCCACACACCCACACCCACACACACACACCCACACACACACACACACACACACACACACACACCCACACACACACACAGATGCTATTGATCTAGGTAGGTGAAATCTCCCCTGGGTATCAGGCTGGTCAGGAGCCCCACAAGACCACTGCTGAGCAGGTATTATATTGGAGGTGGATCATCCTCAGCACAACAGATGTGATCTCCTGTTGACTGTCATAGGAGGGTATTTTGAGGTGTGTGTGTGTTAGTGTGTGTGTGTTCAGAGCCCTACACTGTGTGACCTGACCTTTCTGTGGGGTATTAGTTACGTTAAACGTCTCTTAATTACAGAGGCCGCTGGGTTTCAGATCGCTCCCTATCAAAGAGCTGCTCGGTGCTGCTGAAGCATAACGAACCACATACATCCAGGTCCTATTGCAGATCGTCCTGCACCAGGTCTACTGAAGCCCCCTGCAACAGTCACCTGCACCTTCAGGCTGCTGGATCAGATCTGATCTTGGGAGACTTGTCTGTCTTTGTTCTTGCTGTCTGAAACATTCTGTTCAGCCCAGACCATGTTGGTTCTTTCAACTTGAAGTTTATCATCATGTAAGACCTTCTCTGTTTTACCAACAGGTTCTCGATTCCTGTTCAGTAATTAGTTATTATAAGCACAAGATTTGCCGAGATTTACCTCAGGAGGGACAAGGGTGGACAGGATGAGGACAGCTTGAGATGATTTAGAGATAAGGTTAGAGATGCAAGGTTGTGTTGGTTTGGACGTGTACAGAGGAGAGATGAGGAGTATATCAGGAGAAGCACATTGAAGGTGGAGCTTCCAGGAAACAAACAAAGAGGGAGGGCAAAGAGGAGGATAATGGAGGTGGTGAGAGAAGATGCAGAAGACAAGAAAAGATGGAGATGGCTGATCTGCTGTGGTGATCCCTGATGGGAGCAGTTGGTAGAAGAAGCAGTGCGGAGATTACTAACGCATTTGGGATTTCTCAAAGTGAAGAAGCTCCAGTGAAATGTCTGGGATGAGTTGAAGTGTTTAAACTCCCCTAAATATCCTTTCGGATGAGTCAAAGTAATTAATCTATACAGCACAACTTTTTGCGAGTTGAAGGTCCTACAATGAAGGTCCTTTAAACACCTTTGGGATAAGTCAGAATAACGCAGCTTTTCTGAACACCCTTGGGATTAGTATGTGTGACAAATCCACTTCTTAAACCCATTTAGGCTTTAGGCCTCAATTAACACTTTGGGGATGAGTCCAAGTATTAAGGCTTTGCTGAAAAAACTTGGGGATGTGTTCAGGATATACAGGAGTAAAGAAGCTCAGTTAAACTTGGGGGTCAGTTGAAGCGATGGAGCTCTATTGAGCATCTCTCGGATAGGTCAGAGTAATAAAGCTATAATGAACAACTTTGGGATAAGTTGAGTGATGAAGGTCCACTAAAAATCTTCAGGTTACATTAGAGTAAAAAACTCAGTTTAACTATTTTGGGATAAGTTGAAGTGGTGAAGCTGGCATAAGTCAAAGTCACAAAGCTATACTGAACACCTTAGGTGGGCTGATACGATGAAGCTCAAATGAGCCATCTTTGGGATAAGTAAGAGTAATGAAACTCTAATGAACAACTTTGGGATGAGTTGCTAAAGCTCCACCTTTGCTGTAATCAAAGTAAATGTAACGATACACTGATAAAGCTCTACTGAATTTCTTTAGGATCATTTAAAAAAAATCAAGCACTAGGCATGAGTGGGATAGATTAATCATTCATGGCGTAATGAAGCCTTATCCAACTTTCTGGAATGAGTTAAAGTAGTCGTGAAGCCTAATTAAACACCTCTGGGATGAGTTGGTGAGCCAAAGATCCATTTAACACATTCGGGATGAGTCAAAGTAGTGACGCTTTACCAAACACATCTGGGATTAGTTAAAGTAGTGAATCTTTAATAAACCCATTAGAGATTAGTCAAAGTAGTGAAGCTTTAGCAAACACACATGGGATAAGTCTGATAAGCTTTAACAAACACATTTGGGATGAGTCAATGTAGTGAAGCTTTAACAAACACATTTGGGATGAGTCAAGGTAGTGAAGCTTTAACAAACACATTTGGGATGAGTCAAGGTAGTGAAGCTTTAACAAACACATTTGGGATGAGTCAATTTAGTGACACTTTAACAAACACATTTGAGATGAGTCAATGTAGTGAAGCTTTAACAAACACATTTGGGATGAGTCAATGTAGTGAAGCTTTAACAAACACATTTGGGATGAGTCAATGTAGTGAAGCTTTAATAAACACATCTGGGATGAGTCAATGTAGTGAAGCTTTAACAAACACATTTGGGATGAGTCAAGGTAGTGAAGCTTTAATAAACACATTTGGGATGAGTCAAGGTAGTGAAGCTTTAACAAACACATTTGGGATGAGTCAATGTAGTGAAGCTTTAACAAACACATTTGGGATGAGTCAATGTAGTGAAGCGTTAACAAACACATTTGGGATGCGCTGCTCGATTCGGAGTGGAGTCTGTCAGCCATCAAGCCAAATCCAATTAAAACATTTATAATCTGTTCTAAATGAGAGACACTGTTACTGTAATGAGCGGAAGTGAAAGTGACAAATTAACTAAAATCATCAGCTTTTCAGCATCTTACTGCTTCAGAAAGGTTCAAATTAAAAAGCTTGATTTCTTAAGTGGAAGAAAGCTGCTTTAATGACTTTGTTTCATAATGCAGTCTTTTATGTCATAATTTATTCCTGATTTCTTTGCTTTATTGCCCAAAATGTGTAACATTTTTGAAGATTAACATTCATCCAGTGATCCTAGACAGGCAGGCTGTGAGTTTTCTGGATGGACTGTGTTATTTGGATGTACAGAGTATATTTGTGCATTAGTAGCATAGCTATGATAAGTGACTCTTTTTAGCCATGAATCTTCTCTAGCAGTGCGCTTGTTGGAATAACAGGCAGTGAAACATGGTGCTGTTGTAACGTCACCTGTTCTCCCAGCCAGTTTTATTGTGGACACAGTGGCCACCCTGGAACAGATGGCAGGAAACAGGCCAGCAAAGTCAATACAGCCCTATAAAGCACGAGTTGAGATGGAGGAGATAAAGGCCTGGAGTGCTCCAGCAGTGATGAGCTGATAACACACTGCTCTGCTTCTCCAGATATTCTTACAGCTGATTCGATTTTTTGTATTAAGATTGTAGCTTGACGATGTCACTGATGAAGCACTGAAACCAGGCGCAGATTAAGAGAAATGGGATACAGAGCAGGACGGGTGGTGAAACCAAAACCGCTTCTTCACATATCTGCAAATGTGGTCATTAACTATATTCATTTTCTGTTTTAAATTTTAATATCTAAATATCTAAAATATTAAAAAAAACAAAAAAAACAAAATCTAAATATCTAATATCTAAAAAAATAACAAAAAAAAAACATTTAAGTGATTTTCCGTGTTTTAAACACTAATATTAGAAAAATATTAACATTGATGCTGTAGAAAGTAATTTTCTCACATTAATCCAGTAAAGAGGGATTTTCTGTGTGTTAAACACTAATATTAGAATAAACACCACATTAATCCAGTAAAGAGGGATTTTCTGTGTGTTAAACACTAATGTAATGGCAGTAACTCTTTACCGGATGGAGTTTATTCTATGTGTTTATTCTAAGGTTAAATTGTTTGTTTGTATAAATAAACATTTACTGCTCAGATAAACTGTTTCATCTTTCATTTCAGAATGAAATGATATTAATTGCCTCTTATAACACATTCAGAACCGCAGTGATAATTTTGTATCAGTTTGACCTTGGGATGTGTGTCCCCCACCCGGCTCTGTCTGAAGCATGATCAAACCACCTGGCTTTGCTTGGCCTTAATTAAAATTAGAAATCTAATCCAGTCAGAAATCAGATAATTAAATCAGCCTGATTCAATCAGGCAGTAATAGAGCACACAGACCAGCCGTGTTACAGCTCTTCCACTCCTGACGCTCTGTAATCGCCGAACCTGACGCAGTCGTTCTGCTCTCGACTTTATATAGTGAGGCTGGTCAGAGAGTGTATTTTGACGGCATAAACCGTCATGGTGGTGCTGTCGGGCCCCCGTGCTCCTTGGTCCATCTTCATTATTCATGAGGTGTGTCTTATATGACTTGCTTGGCTTCAGTCTCCCAGCCAGCGATGGATTCTGTGTAACACACACCTGACATTATCCATGTCCCTGTCAGGGAGTGAACCGTAACCTTGATTTCTGCTGTGTCATTTGCATTCGTTCTATATAGGGACTAATCCCCCGGTTCAGAAGGCCGTGGGTTTGAATCCCGGACCAGTAGGTTGCCCTGAAGTTCCCTTGCTTGACGTATCGTTCCCATCACTGCTCCCCAGATACTGAATGTGTCTGCCCCTTGCTGGAAGTTGTGTGTGTGTGTGTGTTAAAAACAGAGGGTGTGTTTGGATGTGGTTCACGGTGTTCACAATGACAAACTGTCACTTTCACTTGGGTACAGTAAAGAGGAATTTTTTTCCCCTCCCAAATTATCATGGTGTTCACAGCGTGTGTGAATGGAACTGAACGTCTGAATGTCCCTCAGACATGAACTGGTGGTGGAGACGCTGTCTGATGCCTGAGATGTTGTTTTAGCTTGCAGAAGATTTTGGACTAAAACTGAACCCGTTCATGGTGGAGGGACACAAAGAAAAGAGATTTAGTTCAGATGGACTGTTTTTACCATCATCACCGTCCCACAGAGAGACACAGGGACACGTGGAGACACGTTCTTCACCACCGCTGTGAAGAAATGTGGTTTCTCTCTGGATGAGCCAAACACTGAATCAGGAGAAATATAGAAAAGGCTCATATTGAAAACCATGAAGCAATTAGTCACTCATGAGCAGTTCTCCAGATCTTCCTGAAGGACAGTGTTGTTGTCTCTCATGTTCAGTCCAGTCTCTGTACCTGAGCAGTTCTCCAGATCTTCCTGAAGGACGGTGTTGTTGTCTCTCATTTTCAGTCCAGTCTCTGTACCTGAGCAGTTTGATTGTTCTGTGTTGGTTAATCCACACAGTGATCTCCGTCTGAACCTTCAAGCAGAACAAAGCGTCTCACTGAAGACATGAAGCAGTGAAGAACCAGGTGCAGATGATTCCAGATGATTCCTGGATCGGTTCGCAGCCGAGTGTGAAGTGGCTGGGATGAGAATCAGCACCTCTAAATCTGAGGCCATGGTCCTCAGTCGGAAAAGGGTGGAATGCCCTCTCAGGATTGGGAGTGAGACCTTGCCCCAAGTGGAGGAGTTTAAGTATCTTGGGATCTTGTTCACGAGTGAGGGTAAGATGGAGCGGGAGATCGACAGGCGGATCGGGGCAGCTTCTGCAGTGATGCGGGCTCTGCATCGGTCCGTCATGGTGAAGAAGGAGCTGAGCCAGAAGGCAAAGCTCTCAATTTACCAGTCGATCTACGTTCCCACCCTCACCTATGGTCACGAGCTGTGGGTAGTGACCGAAAGAACGAGATCGCGAATACAAGCGGCTGAAATGAGTTTCCTCCGCAGGGTGTCTGGACTCTCCCTTAGAGATAGGGTGAGAAGCTCAGTCATCCGGGAGGGGCTCAGAGTAGAGCCGCTGCTCCTCCGCATCGAGAGGAGTCAGAGGAGGTGGCTCGGGCATCTGATTAGGATGCCCCCTGGACGCCTCCCTGGTGAGGTGTTCCGGGCACGTCCCACCGGAAAGAGACCCCGGGGAAGACCCAGGACACGCTGGAGAGACTATGTCTCTCGGCTGGCCTGGGAACGCCTTGGGATCCGCCCGGAGGAGCTGGAAGAAGTGGCCGGAGAGAGGGAAGTCTGGGCATCCCTGCTGGAGCTGCTGCCCCCGCGACCCGACCTCGGATAAGCGGAAGAAAATGGATGGATGGATGGATGATTCCAGATGATCAGGTGCTTCCTTTGAAAAGTGATGAAAGTGAAAATGACTACCCTTGTCATTGTGAAATGCAGCACAACACAACGAAATTCAATCTCTGTGTTTCACCCAAACACACGTGCAGCAGGGGGCAGCTACTGAAAGCGCCCGGGGAGCAGTGACGGGGACGGTACCTTGCTCAAGGGTAACTCCGGGTAACCTACTGATGAGGGAATCAAACCCACAATCCGGGGCAACTCCATCACCACTAGAACACCGCTGCCCCAAAGTACTGCTGATGCTGAATGCTGAGTGGGTGGAACCCCTTCATTCAGAACCTTGTATCTTTAGACACTTTATAGACTGGAGCTCTAAAACATTTCTTTATCTTTCTGTAATTTAATCCTCAGTCTGATGAAGATCAGACCATCTGAGAAGCAGAAAATAGTGCTTCTGCACCAACAAGATGATTTTCAAGCAGATTATAAAGAACTGAGGGGCTCAAGATTTTCCAACCACCTGTAACATCTTAGATTTTTGGGGCACGTCACACTTTCCTTTAGGATTTTCTGATGCTTCATAAGTCAAAATTCATGTGACCAGATCTCCTTTGGCTATAGAGCTCATGGAGCTCATTAATATTTCAGATGTGGACATTAACAGGTTCACCCTTCGTTACCAGTCCCACCATTCATCCCTTCATAGCCTTTATTTGGGATTGTTTCCATTGAAAAAAAAAAAGTGAAAAAAGTGAAAGTGACAACCCTTGTCATTGCGAGGTCACAGCACAGCAAGCGTGAACCACAACTAAATTGGACCTCTGCTTTTAACCCATGCACACAAAAACCGTGCAGCAGCGGGCAGCTATTGAAAGCACCCGAGGAGCAGTGACGGGGACGGTACCTCAGGGCAACCTACTTGTGAGGAAATCGAACCTACAATCTTCTGATGCGGGGCAACTCCCTCACCACTAGGCCACCGCTGCCCCAGTTGGGGCCCCATTGAAGGGCCCATTATTCAAGAGCATGTTTTAACTTTTTATTAACATTAAACTTAAAATAAAAAAAACAACAACAGAGATTTCAAATTCTAAACAATTTTGAATTTTGGTAAATAATCTTCAGAATGGGAAATAATAGTAATGCTAACCGTAAATACAAAATATTAATATTTATCCAGTAGGAGATTGATCATGTGTTTAAAAACGAATAGAATTAATTCGAACATTAATCCAGTAAAGTGTGACGTTCCCATAATGGGAGATGGTGGATTTATGGACTGTAGAGAAGAGTGGCTTGTTTACAGGACCCCAGTTCAGATGCACCTGCATTATTTATTCCAGTCCAGTGACACTAAAGTGGAGAGCATCAGGTGAACTGGTTGGGATGTTTGCATCGGCCCCAGTCGTGGGGAGGAAAGCAAACAGCCTGCTGATTAGGTGATGTGAAAGTGAAAGTGACTATGTCATTGTGAACACAGTGAACTACAGCCAAACACACCTGCTGTATCTAACACACACACACACCGTCCAGCAGGGGGCGCACATATCCAGCACCCGGGGAGCAGTGATGACGGAGACGGTTAATTATTCATTCATTCATTTCTCTTTCTTTCTTTCTTTCTCTGGCTCTTTCCTCATGCTCTCTCTCTCTCTCTCTCTCTCTCTCTTTCTCTCTGAACAGTCCTATTGAATCCTGTCAGAACTTTGATAAGGACATCACGCTGCAGATCGATATGGCCTTCAACATCTTCTTCCTGCTGTACTTCGGTCTCAGGGTGAGCCCATTTAACACACACACACTGACCTCCACTTGACCCCATCAAACCCAATCCCCCAAACTCTCAACCAATCACCTCCACCTGACCCCCATCCAACCCAATCCCCCAAACTCTCAACCAATCACCTCCACCTGACCCCCATCCAACCCAATCCCCCAAACTCTCAACCAATCACCTCCACCTGACCCCCATCCAACCCAATCCCCCAAACTCTCAACCAATCACCTCCACCTGACCCCCATCCAACCCAATCCCCCAAACTCTCAACCAATCACCTCCACCTGACCCCCATCCAACCCAATCCCCCAAACTCTCAACCAATCACCTCCACCTGACCCCCATCCAACCCAATCCCCCAAACTCTCAACCAATCACCTCCACCTGACCCCCATCCAACCCAATCCCCCAAACTCTCAACCAATCACCTCCACCTGACCCCCATCCAACCCAATCCCCCAAACTCTCAACCAATCACCTCCACCTGACCCCCATCCAACCCAATCCCCCAAACTCTCAACCAATCACCTCCACCTGACCCCCTCTATCCAACCCCCATTTCTACCCATCCCTCTCCAAGGTCTTCAAGCCCCCAATCCCTCAACCCAACCCAAACCCAACCCCCCCAGTTCTACCCATCCCATTTGAAATTCCCCAATCACCCCATCACAACCAGTTCCCCCAAACCCCCACCTGCCCCTGTTTTTACTGGATTTGTAGAACTTTTTAAGGAAAGTATTTTTATTTTAGGTTTAGTTACTGTTAGAAGCAGAAATCGAAATGCCAGTTGTTGAGTTTTGCATTAGATTCAGGACAAAAACCTGATAATGAGTCAGTCAAAAAAAAATCGAATAAAGCTGTGAGCTGCTAGGCGCCGCCGGTGATTAAAGTCAGGTCCGGATTCAGGAGTTGAACTTTAATAAAGCCGAGTGTGAGACTCGGACAGCGCGGAGGTTCAGGGCAGCTGTGAGAGTGTTCGAGGTGATGGAGGAGTACTGTTTCCTGTTACTGAATATCACAATCTTTCTCTCTCTCTCTCTTCGCTATCCTTCACTCTGCTCCACTCCTCGCTTTTCTCTCTCACCCCCAATCTCTTATTCTGTCTGTCCCTCTCTTTTTCTTTTGTTTTTCTCTTTATTGGTATCTCTCTGTCTATTGCTCTCTCTCTCTCTCTCTCTCTCTCTCTCTCTCTCTCTCTCTTTCCATCCCTTTCTGTGTCTCTCTCTCACTGCCTCTTCTCTCTGTCTACCCCCCTTCCATCGCTCTCTTTCTATCTTTCTTTCTCTTTCTCTCTCTCTCGCTCTCTCTCTCTCGCGCTCTCTCTCTTTCTTTCTCTTTCTTTCTTTGTCTCTCTCTCTCTCTCTCTCTCCTCTCTCTCTCAGTTTATTGCGGCGAATGATAAACTGTGGTTCTGGTTGGAGGTGAACTCGGTGGTGGATTTCTCACTTAAAAGCCTGTGTTTGTGTCGTGTATCTGAACCGAGTTGGCCTGCAAGAACTGATCTGGTCTGTGATGTTGTAGCTCTCACTTTTCATCCATCACAACATGTAAGAGGTGGGGGATGATCCTAGTGATCAGCACCGCCGTTTTTTGAATTGCTGGAGACCATCCAGAGGAAGGGGAGTGGCTGCAAGTGGGTCTGTGCTGCCACATAGTGGCTGTCCCCTGCATGACAAGCGGCTTTGTCCCCACCTCCTCCACCTCAGAGAGCTGCCACTGACCTTTGCCTCTAGCTCCAAACATAGATTTATGACAATGTCTGTGCAAATCCAATCACTGAGGATTCAGCCTTTACTCTTATTTTAATAAGATGGTCTCGTCTTATGGTCGGATGTGAAAAATTAAAAGGTTAAAGCTCATTTTTTAACTCTTTGAACATCAGTTAACGCTCATTTTTGAGCAGATAACGAAGAAAATATAATTAAAATTTGCAGAAAACTACCCAAGAATCTTTTCATGGTGGTTCTTGAAGCGAGCTTGATATTTGGATGCTCTCCCGTGCTTTTTCATTCTCAGTCATTCATTGTATTAAAGACCCCATTTGCCGCATATTTCTTACATTCCACCCCAAACTGAGCACCAAATTTCGACATAATGTGATTTTTTTTGTAGTAATAACAGTAATAGCGATGTGTTATAATTGTATGTATTACTAATTACTGTGAATAATTACTTTCCCAGCAAAAGACTGTCCCATTAATGTGTGTATATTTATACTGTGCAGGTTCCAAAAGCAGAAACACTCTGCCGAACAGGCGCTCGTAAACAAAGGTGCTGTTTTTTTGCTGACATTGGTCTGTTTATGGAGCTCAAAAGCTGAAGACTGTAAGCAGTGAATGTTTTGAAACTCTCCACATGACAAGGCACATGTTTATTGTTTTAAAAAATGGAGGAAAAAAGTGACGGCATGGGCTCCCTTGCACTATCGCACTAAATCAGCTTAGCCGGCAGCAGCTGGGATCTGCAGCTTTAGGAATTAAAGAGGATTCGCTAGAAATGTTCCCATTGTTTTATCTGCTGTGCAGCAGTGTGTGCAGCGTTCCTCGAGATGCTCTTCGATCCAGAAATTTGGCATCTTCTGTGACGTCCTCAAACGTCTTGCCAAACATTTTTTTTTTTCTGATTAATCTGTGAGCAGGCTCATCCTGGAGCCTCTCCAGGTGAGTTTAAAATAGAAACCCATCCAGCAAATTGGTTTTAGGCGCGTCTCGCCATGGCGTCCTGCTCGGACAGGCGTATATTTTTTTTTTCCTTTCCACGCATTTCTGTCCGGTCGCTGGTCAATCAGGCCTGATCCTAAAGCCCCCGAGAGTGCTTTCAAGCCTCCGGCCGCATTATGCTCACTTAACAACATCACAGAGGCGACGGTGGTTTATCTCGTTGTGTGCTCTTGGGACAGCATCAGGACACATCCCAGAACACACCTTTTCACAGGAAGCTGCATAAAGTGATGGAAATATAGCTGCTTCGTGACTGGGATAAGACCGGGGGCAGATTGTCTGTTTTACCGAGCAGCATGTAATAGAAACCAATTCACCTCATAAAAACCTGCATCCCTTTAAAATGTACTCTGTGACATGATGTCAGTGTAGTGCCACTCAGCAGTGTTGTGATTTGAGATCAGCGCTGCCCCCTATTGACTCTCCACTGCATGTACAGAGGTGCACCTTGGTATTGGTACAGATATTATAAGTGTGCCCAGTCTTTCCTCCAACAGAGGTGCAGATACTAAAACTGGAAAAAGTAAAAGTACTGATTCAGTTACTTTACTCAGTACAAGTAAAAAGTACAGGAATATAACAGAGTATAAAGTAAAGTACAGGAATGTACTGAGAGTGTAAAGTAAAAGTACAGGAACATACTGAGAGTGTAAAGTTAAAGTACAGGAATGTACTGAAAGTGTTAAATAAAGGTACAGGAATGTACTGAGAGTGTAAAGTAAAAAGTACAGAACAAATTGAGTAGAAGTAAAAAGTACAGAAATGTACAGAGAGTGTGAAGTAAAAGTACAGGAATGTACTGAGAGTGTGAAGTAAAAGTACAGGAATGTACTGAGAGTAAAGTAAAAGTACAGGAACAACAGCAGGGGCAGCTGTACAGAATGTACTGAGAGTGTAAAGTAAAAGTACAGGAATGTACTGAGAGTGTAAAGTAAAAAGTACAAGAATGTACTGAGAGTGTAAAGTAAAAAGTACAGGAATGTACTGAGAGTGTAAAGTAAAAGTACAGGAATGTACTGAGTGTAAAGTAAAAGTACAGGAATGTACTGAGAGTGTAAAGTAAAGTTCAGGAATGTACTGAGAGTAAAGTAAAAAGTACAGAGGTACTGAGAGTGAAGTAAAAGGCCAGGAAATGTACTGGAGAGTGTAGCAAAAGTACAGGAATGTACTGGAGAGTGTAAAAGTAAAAGTACAGGAGTGTACTGAGAGTAAAGTAAAAGTACAGGAATGTACTGAGAGTAAAAGTAAAAGCACAGGAATGTACTGAGAGTGTAAAGTAAAAGTACAGGAATGTACTGAGAGTGTAAAGTAAAAGTACAGGAGTGTACTGAGAGAGTAAAGTAAAAGTACAGGAATGTACTGAGAGTGTAAAGTACAGGAGTGTACTGAGTGTGCAGCAGCACAGGAGTGTACTGGGAGTGTAGAGGAGACGTGGTCTCCTCTGAAGGACGTCTGGAGTCGTCTGTCTGTGCTGAAAGTGAACTGAATCTCACTCCATATTAATAGAATTAAAGACTATTAAAGCCTCGAACTTCAACTCCAATAAAAACAATCTACTGAAAATAATCCACATGAACTTCACCGCTTCACTTTCATCACCGTCTCTACTAGTTCTCCATCACGGACACACACTCCACACACCCTGAACTCCACCGTCCACTCTCCCTGTCCTCTCTCTCACTCTCCTTCACTCTGTCCTGCACCGATGGACACACAGAGGGACGTCTTTTCGGGTCTGGATGTTGGGAAGGTGATGGAGGATAAAATAATGGAGGATTAACTCAGATGTTCAGACTAAAGTTAGGAGAAAATGGAAGAAAAGTCAGATGTTTGGGGACAAATAAAGGAAGGAAAAGACAGAAATCTAGAGATTTACCCAAATAAATTTCAGAAACCTGAGTACTCGTACTCTTTATTTGTACTTTATTACACCTCGTCTGTCTAAATCTACTACTCTACTGAGCAACAAATGCAAAAAAGTGCTTCATCGTGAAAAAACTATGATAGATGTCAATCATTTTTCCCATCCAGCCATAAAGGGGCAAACTCTGACGTTAAATTAAGAAAATGAGGTGAAGTGAAAGTGACTATTAGTCATGGTGAAATACAGTGAACCACAGCCAAACAGATCTTCTGTATTTAAGAAGACACATCCAGCACCCAGGGAGCAGTGATGGCGACAGTACCTTGATCAAGGAAAACTCAGGGCAACCTACTGGTCTGGGATTCGAACCCACAACCCTCTTGGTCCTGGGAGCTCGTCCCTAAACGCTTGGCCACTGCTGCTCCTAAATGACTTTACATTGTTTCTGTAAAACTCTTCTTGATCTTCCTCTCTAACAGCAGTGAAGACCTGAAGCTCTGCAGGCAGCGAGATGGGATTAAACAGGATGTGATTAAAGTCACTTGACATGGAGTCGTATCGGGTGAATTTGCTGTCAAACGCAGCACAGTCGGCTCCTCTCTGTAACTGGACAAACTCGTCCAGTTTGTGTTTTTGGTTCCTGTTTTTTTTTGTATTACATCAGTTTGGATTAATTTAGGATAGATTTTTTTGATCTGTCTCCCAAATCCAGAGTTAAATTGAATTTCTGACCATGCTCTTCAGCTCAGGAACTGCAGCTGTAGCTCTGATCTCCTGCCCTGCTTCTGATAAACAGCCGTCTTTCTTTTCACGTCAGCACTCAGTTCAGAATAAAGTTTCATAAACTGAAGAGGAGAGCATCTTTCCTTCTCTTCTAAAGTGATTATTTAGACAGACAGATAGATAGATAGATAGATAGATAGATATACTGGCAGGCAGAGAGAGATAGATAGATGGGGAGGTAGATAGATAGATAGATAGATACACTGAAAGGCAGGGAGAGATAGATAGATAGGGAGGTAGGTAGATAGATAGATACACTGGCAGACAGATAGATAGATAGATGGAAAGACAGACAGATGGAAGGATGGATGGATGGAAGTTGAGACATGTATAAACAGTTAAAAAAGGACCAGCAGGCAGTCTGGATGATGACCTTTGCTGCTGAGCTTTGGAGTTGTGAGGATTTGGAAGAGCCCTAGAGAGATGTAGATTAGATTACTGACCGCTGTCACTTCATCACCCGGATGAGAGTCTTGTAGTCCGGACGGTGGAACACGGCCCCCTGCGTTTCCCAGGGCGACTCCTAAAGGAGCTTACACTATAATATCCTGATGGAGAGAGGGCTTAAAGCCCGCCGCTACACCCTCACAACTGGGATGCAAATCTCATCGTGACGCGTTGTTGTTTTTTATTCTTCTGGCGGTTTGCTGGGCGTCTTCAGAGCCTTTAACCCTTCCGCTGGAGGCTGGACTTTGGACTCTGGACTTGTCACCGGAGCGCTTCTTCTTTTGCTGGTGGTCTGGAGAAACGAGGACTGGAGACCCCACAGGTGGAGGACTGAAGGCATGATGGTCGGGCTGCTACAAGATTAGGGCCTGCGCTGGGATTTCTTCAGAAATATTTGATAAATTTGTCCAAAATCCCACATCCAGAGACAAGATGATCCCCACGAAGATGCTGGTGTACCGAGGGCCTGATGGACACACTCACTCGCAGGTTCTTCCCATCGCCCGCAGACGCAAAAAATCATGCGGGGAGCTTTTTCACAACGGATATCGGGTCAGAATGGCCCACGGACATGGACATGGGACGAGCACAGAGAAAGAAGAACAGGAAGGACACTACACCCTGTCCTCCTGCGTCCATGTCGTGTTTTACTGGGGTAAGGAAGAGACACGGGTCGTCCTGGTTCTGCAGCTGCAGCGAACAGGAGCATTTTACAGAGAAAGCTCACTTTTATTTTCACTTTAGTCTGAGAACAATAATCGCTTCTGAATTATCAACGATATTAAATCATTGAGTCGATTTATGATGAAATTATTCAATTAATGGATCCGAAAATGTTTTAAAAACAATCCAAGATAATTACTGTATTTTTTTTAAAGTAGCTTTTAAAAATGGATCAATATCGATCCCTATTTTTAATAGTTTTTATAAAACACCATTGATATTTGGCATTTTTAATGCCAACTGCTTTTAATGCTGATGTTGTAAATACTGGATATTTTGAGGTATTTTCTAAATAAAAATACTAAATATGGAACAAGATCGTGAAAATGACATGATAAAATAATAAAAGTAATATTAATAATATTAAATATTTTAATGGTTTTATAAAACATGAATGATATAAAGTGGAGAATATAATTAAACCAATGATGATAAAAACTATTTGAATACATAAGGAGTATTTTCAGTATCTATTTTGGATATTTAAATAAACGTTAATGATACAAGGTTTTAAACTAAATTAACTGACATTAAATGATATAAAATATTTGGATTCTTTATGGAAAACCTTGATGAGTATTCTTGAGTATAAAACATTGTTAATAAGTCATTAGAGTATTTCTATCAATATTAATGATGTGATATATTTGGAGTATTCAGGAACATCACTGAGTCTGCGTGTCTGAGCAGGAATATCCGTGTGTTCAGAGTTTATATCGGCGCTGATGTTCTTATTTGAAGTTTTTAAACGAAAGCGATTGTGTTTATTAAACTTCTGACAGTTCAGCACTGACACGATTAAACATTTTTATTTTTAATTAATCAAAGGCGTTTTCATGGACGTCCGTTCATCTGTTCTTCTATCTATCCATCCACCCATCCATCTGTCCATACTTCTACCCACCCAACCATCCATCTGTCCATCCACCCACCTATCCGTCTTTCCATCCATCCGTCCGTCCATCCATCCATCCATCCGGGCTACTTATCCATCCAACCTCTGAGCTGGTCATCCGTCCATCCATCCATCTATCCATCCATCCACCCACCTGTCCATCCGTTCCTCCGTCCGTCCATCCATCAGGGCTACTTATCCATCCAGCCTCTGAGCTGGTCATCCATCCATCCATCCACCCACCTGTCTGTCCGTCTGTCCATCCATCCATCCATTCGTTCATCCATCCACCTGTCCATCAATCCATCCATCCAGCCATCCATCCATCCACCACCTGTCTGTCCATCCATCCATCTTAATGCTTTAAGACCTTCTGAAACACTAGTCAGGGTAGCAGGACGTCCTACCCCAGAACTGAGATTTGGAAAAGATCAGATGCCAAAGTTGAGCTGCTGTGAACTGATGGAAACTAATGAGAGAAGCACTTCCTGTTCATTCTGAACTAACTGACATCGAGGGAACATCAGCTTTAATGTCACCCTCAGAAGGTCGGCTGTGACTGTAAGACTGTTTCATTGTAAATGATGTTTCCTTCACACTGTGACAGCGGTGGTCTGGTGTTCAGGGACGAGGTCCAGGGTCAAAAACTTGTGGGTTCGGGGACGTGAACTACTGAACACTTTCTCTCTCTCTCGCTCTCTCTCACACACACACACACACACACACAGCAATTTCATGCTGCACATCTGGAACACTGGAATGGGGCGATATATAAAATCTATCCTTGTTGTGTCGTTCCATCCTATTAAAATACACAGAACTAATAATGAAGATCTTGGGACGGGGTGGTCTAGTGTTTAAGGACCATGAGTTCAAATCCTGGAGCAGTAGGTCACCCTGAGGTTCCCATGATCAAGGTACCATCCCCATCACTGCTCCTCGGGTGTTGGATGTGTCTGCCCCCTGCTGGACTGTGTGTGTGTGAGGATACAGAGGATGTGTTTGGTTCTGGTTCACTGTGTTCACATCGGTTTTTATGCAGTTGTGAGGATCTGAAGATATAAATGAGCTCAAGGGTCCGTGTTATTAAAACATCAATCCTCCTTTTTCAGGTTAAGAAACAAACATCACTCCATCGAACAAGGATCAAACAAAATAAATAACAAAGACGTCAAGATGTTATTAACTTTGTTCAAAACTTCCTTTGTCACAGTTTAGCTCAGAACAGATGTGACAGATGTGCCCTTTTAGGACGGTAGTGAGACAAGCTGTGTTAGAGGTCGGAGGTTGGTGGCTGATGAACAGACAGGAGGCGGAGCTGGAGGTGTCAGAGTTAAAGACGCTGAGATTGTCATTGGGTGTGACGAGGACGGACAGGAAAGGAGGGACAGATCAGGTCAGATGCTTTGAAGTGAGAGAAGAGTGGTGGTGGTGGTCTACCTACGGACCTGTCGCTCAAGAGGTCCCAGGTTCAATCCCACCTCCAGCACTACCACCACTGGGTCCCTGAGACCCTGAACCCTGAGTGTCTCCAGGGGGGACTGTCCCTGTAATGAGGACATGGAGACACTCTGGATAAGAGCGTCTGATAAATGCTGCAAATGTAAGAGAGACTGTATTGGTTTGGACATTTCCAGAGGAGGCACATCCAGCAGGGGGCAGACATTATCCAGCACCCGGGGAGCAGTGATGGGGACGGTACCTTGATCAAGGGAACCTCAGGGTGACCTACCGCTCCAGGATTTGAACTCATGGTCCTTAAACACTAGACCACCCCGTCCCAAGATCTTCATTATTAGTTCTGTGTATTTTAATAGGATGGAACGACACAACAAAGATAGATTTTATATATCGCCCCATTCCAGTGTTCCAGATGTGCAGCATGAAATTACTGTGTGTGTGTGTGTGTGTGTGTGTGTGTGTGAGAGAGAGACAGGGAAAGTGTTCAGTAGTTCACGCCCCTTTGTCCTTGAAAGAAACCGAGAGGCTCTTTCTGATGGAAACTCCTAAAACTGCGGGACTTTTGGGATTTTACGTCACGAGTATTTACCCGTTTAACGGCGTACCACCTGTTTTTGTTTAATCCAGGTTTTCATCCCTCCATCTCTCTCAGTCTAGTGATGACACATCATTCGGTATCCGTCCAGCTATTCGAGGCTCACCTCTGTCTGCTCCCATTTGTATTTCAGTTTCCATTTTTAAAGATTTTTTTAGTTTTACTTTTTCATCTTTGCTTTTATTAGTTTTGATTGGATTTTTGGAGCAAATGGAGTCGACGTCGTTCTTAACCCTGGACGAAGGGTTTAAAGGTGGGTTGATCTGGCGCGTGGTGTCGTTTCGGTACCGAGTGTGTGTTTAATGAGTCTTTTTGTGTGTGTTTATTTGCAGGGCTGAGGTTTTTGAGAGCCTTGAGACTGATTCAGTTCTCAGAGATCTTACAGTTTTTAAATATCTTGAAAACAAGGTGAGTCCAGGTTTGACTTTTTAACTTGACGTCATTTGTTCTGTTACTATTTTTATGACATTACAAGATCTTTTCATGTCTAAGCAGCACTTTAGAAGCACCCCCCCCCCCCCCCCCCACTAGAAATAGCTTTTATTTATCTTGAATGATTTTTTTATCATCCTTCCTCCAGGAATTCTGGAGAAGCCTTGATCTGTCTCATTCAGTCGCATGAAATATGTATTAAACTGCATTTAAAGAACGCGATTTTAGTCACTTCTCCACGTCCGTTCTCGTTTTTCATTTGACCAAAATGGACAGAATTCTTTCCAGGGCAGAATTAAAGCCGCGGCGCAGATGTCAGGAAGGGCTTACAGCTCTGCTGAACGTTTCCCTCTAATCTCCTGACAATGCGCTCTGTCTGAGGGACGCCAGCTCAGCCCGCGGACGGTCAAAAAGGACATGAGATCTCAGATATCGAAAAAGGATTTCGCAATTAGGCTCTGCACTTTAGGCCGCCAACTACACCTGCTTTAAACACCCTAGAATCTCTCTTCTCTACCTTTAATGATCAGTTCTTCATCAAAAAAACGAATATTCGAAATGCCTACCTTGTTCCTCCACTTGTTGGCCACTTTATTAGAAACACCTGTGTGATTGTCTGTTAAATGGACAGTTTGTTGTAAACACCTATTTAGTGTTTCTACTGTTTGGACATTTTATTAGAAACACCAACCTTGAGCTTTGAAGAACTGGCCACTTTATTGGAAACACCTGCTTAGTGCTTTTACTGACTGGCCACTTTATTGGAAACATCTGCTTAGTGCTTTTACTGACCGACCACTTTATTGGAAACATCTACGTGGTGTTTCTACTGACTGGCCACTTTATTGGAAACATCTATTTAGTGCTTCTACTGACTGGCCACTTTATTGGAAACATCTACGTGGTGTTTCTACTGACTGGCCACTTTATTGGAAACATCTACGTGGTGTTTACTGACTGGCCACTTTATTGGAAACATCTACATGATGTTTCTACTGACTGGCCACTTTATTGGAAACATCTATGTGGCGTTTCTGACTGGCCACTTTATTAGAAACATTTCTAGCTCCATTCTGCATGTGAACAGGTACACTCTGTCCATCTGTACAGTTGATCAGACCCCACCCCTTCATCAGACTCCACCCCCTTCATAAAGTGGAAAGGGAGTGTGTTTGAGCTCCTGTTACGCAACCTCAACCTGACATTAATCTGTGCAGTGACCTCACACTAGGACACGACACTACCGTGCACTTCCATCGCTCTACTTTCATCCTGAAGGTTCACGGCTCTGCGGTGAATTTTGTTCTTTGTTTTTTTTTCCACAGTAATTCAATAAAGTTGGTGAACTTGTGCTCAATCTTCATAAGCACATGGCTCACCGCCGCAGGATTCATACACTTGGTAAGTGATGTTATTCTGAAGTGTGTCCCATTAAGAAGCTGAAATAAGAGCCGGTGTGAACCTAATCTGACTGATTCAGAGTCGAATGGAAAAGACCAGGATTCATTCATTCAACTCACTGAATCATCTCGCTGTAACAATGATGTCTAATTACATAGTTAATGAAGTAGCAACATAATGATTTAGGTTTACATTTTATTTGTGTTCTTTACATATTTCATGTAAAAAAGTGACAAAAATGTCACACTCTACTCTTTAACTCAGAACCACACTGACTATCTTCACTCTCCATCGAATCATGTGGCCACGATTGCTCCATCTTTGCTCAAATCCAGATGCAGGAACTACAGCTTACTTATCGTGACTGTTATCATCATTTATTATAAATATCTCACTTTCATGTCTTGTTAGTCATGGTCACAACTTATGACTAAATAATCTCATTCTCAGGCCTTATGTCCTCCTTTATAATTATATAATCATCTCATTCTCAGGCCTTATGTCCTCCTTTGCAATTCTATAATTATCTCATTCTCATGCCTTATGTCCTCCTTTACAGTTATATAATTATCTCATTCTCAGGTCTTATGTCCATATTTATAACCATTTAATGATCTCATTCTCAGGCCTTACCAAGTCATGTCCATAACTTACTCGTTATGTTATAATGATCTCATTCTCGTGGCTTATTAAATTAGAACTGCAACTTATAACGAAAAGATCTCATCACATTGTCATGCTATGTCATGTTATGAATAAGTTATCTAATTTTTCTGTCTTATTGAGTCAAAGCCACATTTTATAGGTACCATCCCCATCACTGCTCCCTGGGTGCTGGATATGTGAAAGTGAAAAGAAAGTGAAAGTGACAACCCTTGTCATTGCGAGGTCACAGCACTGCAAACCATGAACCACAACGAAATTGGACCTCTGCTTTTAACCCATGCACACAAACACCATGCAGCAGGGGGCAGCTATTGAAAGCGCCCGGGGAGCAGTGACGGGGACAGTACCTTGCTCAGGGGTACCTCAGGGCAACCTACTTGTGAGGGAATTGAACCGACAATCTTCCGATGTAGGGCCAACACCCTAACCACTAGGCCACCACTGCCCCATGTCTGCCCCCTGCTGGATGGTGTGTGTGGGTGAAAAGCAGAGGATGTATTTGGTTGTGGTTCACGGAGTGCTGTACTGTGATTCACAAAGACAAATAGTCACTTTCTCTTTGACTTCATTTCTACATCATGGCCATGGTGGTCTCCTTATGACAGTTTGTCCAGTTGAATGAGAGTTGTGGTTGTGACTTTGTCATTAACCCTATTATTTTGTTATTAACTTATTATTGTGTTGTTAACCTTTAATTATCCTGTTATTAACATGTTATTACACTATTTTATCGCATCATCAGCTAGCCTTCCCAAGTGGGATAGAAAATCTTTCTGGGTAAACTAGGAGTGAGAAATAATTGACATGATACTATGTCATGACAGTCTGGAAGTCATTTGAAGTGAAAGTGAAAGTGACCATTCTTGCCGTTGTGAAACGCAGCACAGCACACGGTGAACCACAATGAAAATACACCTCTGCATTTTACCCACTCACACCGTGCAGCAGGGGGCAGGTATTGAAAGTGCTCAGGTAGCAATGATGGGGACAGTACCTTGCTCAGGGGTACCTCAGGGCAACCTGCTGGTCTGGGATTCAAACCCACAACCTTCTGATTCTGGGACCAACTCCTTAAACATTAGACCACCACTGCCCAGGCAATTCTTTACTTTTTTTTTGTTGTTGTTGTTGTTGTTGTTGTTGTATTTTTACTTCTGATATGCATTTCAGGTGGAAAACTCAGGGGATCCTTGGGAAAACTTCCAAAATTCCCAACCACTTTCCTACTGGGAATGTGTCTACTTACTCATGGTAACCATGTCCACGGTGGGCTATGGAGACGTTTGTGCTAAAACGACGCTGGGCCGGCTTTTCATGGTCTTCTTCATCCTGGGTGGATTGGTAAAGTCACGTCCCCTCGCTGTCCTCTCCCAGCTTGTTAAAGCCCCATGGTTCTCATGTCCTCAGCCATCGTGTTCTTGAACACCAGAGCTGGACACAGATCCCCTCCATCTGACTCCAGCCCCAGTCCAGACGTCCCCTGGCCATCGCCTGCCTGTGTTTTTGTGTTGTGTGTTGTTTGTGTATTTCTCACTCAAGATAAGCCTCAGTTCACTTAATGGCAGATTAGTAACAGTTCTGTGTTTGTGTAAGTGGAACCATCAATGTTTATCTCAGGATTCAGAATCTGCGGTTTTAGATGACACCCCCACCCCCCCCCGCCCCCACTCCAGGTTTCCCTTCCCAAATTCCAACAAACTTTATGAAGGGTTGACGAGTCGTGGAAGAGCCATGAAGGTCATGGTCTGCAAAGGTCATGTCCATAAAGAAGCATCTCAGGTTTGATCAAATGCCTGACGGATCCTGTAGCTCCACTAGAGGGCAGTAGTGATGAGTGTTTGTTTATTTGAGCTCAAGTTGAGAGGCACTAATTATTATTAATTAGTTGCTTTAAAAAACAGTTATTATATATTATTATTACTAATTATCTGTTGGAGACATGATGACCATAAAAGGTTGCCATTTAAATTCATTTTATTCAATTATTTAAAGAATTAGATCATTTTAGAATTGATTCATTTGTCAATTTGTGGTTTAAAAATTCACAGCAGGATCACGTTTACTTCACCAGTTATTTTGGAAGATTCTGTCGTTTACCGAATTTGAATGCTATTTCTTTTCTTCTGATTAAATTTTAAGAATTTCCATTTTATTCATTTAAAAACTATTTTTAAGAATTTTTAAAATCTTTTTTTCCTCTGATGGTTTTAACTTTAATATAGTTTTTGCGAAGTGGCCAATCTGGTTCACATTAATGTAAAATGTAACTGAGAAAATTTGGCATTTTTATTTAAATCTTCTGACTGATTTCTTGTAAAATATAAGCGAGATATTTTTTTTTTTTTTAACACTGAATACAACTAAGGTGACCTGTATTTTTAATGGTCCATACAAATTCAAATTAATGTTCATTTCAGTAAACTGGAAATGGATCATTCAGTTCCAATTCTTATTAAAATAATCTGTAATCAGGAAAATCAGGAAAATTAAGAATGTGTTAAACTTAACACTTTAAACTTCACTACGGTCGTAACTGACAAACATACTTTAATGTTTGCACAGTTTGGAAAATCGGCAAATTATGAAGGAAAATCATGGGATTATCGTCGTTTTTAAAGTTTACTGAATCGGTGCGACCACGGCACATGGAGCGCTGCCACTCGGTCTACCCTCAAATAAGTGTTTGTTGGACTAAACATGGCTCTTGAGGTTTTACTGCTCCACTTCATGACTGACGAGATCTTCCTAGAACACAAAGCTCTTCCTCTGGTTTTTTTTTTATTTCCCCTCCAGATTAAAAGTCCCATAAAACCGAGAATGCTTTTTGTTCTTGCTTCTTCCAAATCTGACGCTAAGGCTACGTTGTGCATGACTGCAAACACTAATATCTCCATTAGAAACCTGTCTCAGCCTTCATCACCTGAGCTTTCTTTTATTTTTCTCCTAGCATTCCATACTTATCCTCTTTGAAGCAGACCTCTATCGTCTGTCTGTTTTTTAGTCTCTTCCTCTGTCTCCTGTCCTCTCCTCAGGCCATGTTTGCCAGCTACGTCCCTGAAATCATAGAATTAATAGGAAACCGCAAGAAATATGGTGGTTCCTATAGTGCGGTAAATGGGAGAAAGTAAGTATTGTGCCGATCCCGCCTGCATGCCCCTCTTTATCTTTCTGTCTCGTGCATGTAGGCCATGTTTGCTCGCTACGTGCCAGAAATCGCTGCTCTCATCCTAAATCGGAAGAAATATGGAGGGAGTTATAACTCGACCCGAGGCCGAAAGTAAGTCACAGTAATGAAAGTCATGAAAAAAAACAAAATGCAAAGAAAAAATGTCCCTGACCTCTTTTCTCTCAGTGGTCCGCAGTTTTCTTCCAAACTCCTAATCTCCTCATTTTAACCCAATCCAGCTCAGACGTAACCGTTTAATGCGCTTCCGTTACGACCGGCTCGGAAGACACGGATTCAGTTCCCTCAGTCCGAATCTGTGCAAAAGTCTTGAGACGGTAGGACAATGAAGTGTGTACAAACCCATGTAACTCCGGTCTAAACACAAAGAGAGTTTCATTCTAACCAGCTTTAAAGTCAGTCCTCACTCCCACCACCGTTATTCTGCAGCACAGCCTCAGCTCTCTTAGACCAGCTCCTTTCTTTAAGTCAGGAGCGCTTCTCCAGGCTTCTTGAAGGACGTCCCAAAGCTCTTCTTTGAACGTCGGCCTTTTGTTCCCTGCGGAGACGATCCCACGCGGCCTGGAGAACTGTTCCTCAACAATAAATTGAAATACAAGAACGTCAGGATCTTTGGAAGCATAGAGCGCAAGACTTTTGCACAGTGCTGTCTGATCAAAGTTGAACTTTCAGCTGACCTCCACATCGTGTCCATGATGGACTGATTAAATGGACTCTGTTTGGGAGCTCCAAATGTTCTTGCGTCCACACTTGCGGACCACTGTATTATAGTGTGGAAGTAGCATCTCTGGGGTCTCTAGGTCTTGGTAATAAACATACAAAGAAATAAAGAAACAAGAACGGCACAGCCATTCCACCGCTTCTTGTGTCCTGTGAAAGCCACCATCGCTTGCAAAGTTGCATTGGTTTCATAAAGTGGAGCTTTCGGTGTTTCGTGGCTCTTAGTGCTGTTAATTCGCTTCGGTGGTGCTGTATTGATTTGTATGCTTTCTTTAAAGAAGTGGTCTGGTCTGGAGTCACTGGCATCTTTGATAAAGGTGAACAAACATCCTGGACACCTGGACACTGGACAGGTCGCCAGTCCATCACAGGACAGTTTTCATTTGTATGATGTACAGAAACAACCCAGAAACGTTTTTATGAAACATTCCACATCTACTGATAGCATTAGAGTATGTAGATAAAATTAAAAAACAGAAGTAAGTCAAATCTAAAATATGTTTTAAAGCAAGGAAAAAAAACAGAAATAGGTCAAATAATCTAAAATTACTTTTAAAGAAAATTACAAAACAGTAATAGGCCAACTAATCTAAAATTACCTTTAAAGCAGAAAATAAACAGATATAGGTAAAATAATCTAAAATTACTTTTAAAGCATGAAAAATAAACAGGCAGAGGTAAAATAATCTAAAATTACTTTTAAAGCAAGTAAAAAAAAAACTGACATAGGTGAATGAATATTTCCCATAATGAGAAATATGAGATGTGTTGATGATTTTCCATAAAGTTTATTGCCGTAAATGTTTACGCGTGATCAGATTGATTGTCTTTAGAAAGACAAACGTGTCTTTATGACTTTAAATAAGCAGGGAAGGACGGGTTGAAAGACTATTATAATTTGGCCCAAAACACTCACACATTCTGAGCAGTGGAGAGGACTGGAGGACGGTGGTCAGTCGGTGCTGTTTTGGGGTCTTCATTTCCAAAATTCTGACCTTTCCAGAGCATCAGAACATTCTGTCATTTTTTTGGTTGTTTAGTAGATCTTTCCTCCAATAGAAAACCCCAAATTTACACTAACTAGCGAATGGGACCCGTTTTCTGCCTCAGCGTCACTCCTGAAGCACTTTCCACTTTTATAAACGGATGAAAGTTTAAAGAATTGATTAAATGTTCCTCTAAAATGAAAGAAGCTAAATCAATTCTTGCAAAATTCATCTTCATCTTCTTTCTTCTTTGGTGTTTCATTTTAACAGCTTTTTTGTACAATTTTGATCTTCATCAATGGTGCCAGTAACCAGGGGATCTGATCACTCTGCTTTTTCCTGAATTATGCTGCTTTTTATTTAGTTGTACCAACCTTTGAGCGATACTTTGATATTTAAAGGCGTGCAAATTTGAATACTTGTCTTTGAGAACTTACTGACCCTGTGTGACCCTGATTTCTGTTCATTAAAACAAAATGTAGAGTTAAAATCTGTAATGTTTGATCTGGAACAGGTCTCATATCTCTAGGTTTAAGTCGTTGAGATGTTGTCCTTTAGTTCTTGAGGAAAAGGTGAGTTTAAACAAGTATTCAAATTTGTGAGCCCTGATGAGGGACAATGAAATTATTATTTTATTCCTACTTTGTTCAATGTATTAAGTGTTGAATTTATAACTAAGTGATTATTTCAATTTTCTTCTTCAAAAAGTCAAAGAATTTACAGATCTTCAACACCGCAGGAATGTTGGTGAAATGTTCTTGACTGTGTGCTTTCTTAGGAACGGAAGACGCTCCTTTCATTTAGCAAATTTTTGGGCACAAATACCAAACGAAAAAGTCTAAAGCTCACAAAAATTTGTCAAAATTCTCCAAATTGAGTTTTATAATAAACATTTTATTTTAAGTGCAGCTTCACCTTAAATCTTGAAGTCCAAATCCATTGAGCTCCTTCCCACTTTTGTTGGGATGGAGGGTTTGGATTAAGTGTTAGGAAGGTTGTGGGTTCAAATCCCAGACCACTAGGTTGCCCAGAGGTTCCCTTGATTAAGGCACCGTTCCCATCACTGCTCCCGAGTGCTGGATATATCTGCCCCCTGCAGGACGGTGTGTGTGTGTTAAATACAGAGGATGGATTTGCTTATGGTTCACAATGACAAATAATCACTTTCACTTTGTAAAGAACCGCACTTGTGGGCTTCTTTGGTTGCCCTGTGATTTCTTTACCAAGTGAAAGTGACTATTTTTCATGATGAACCACAACCATATGCATCCACACACATCACCCAGCAGGGGGCAGACATATCCAGCACCTGGGGAGCAGTGATGGAGACTGTACCTTGCTCAAGGGAACCTCAGGGCAATCTACTGGTTTGGGATTTGAACCCATGATGATCCTGGAGTCTAGTCCCTGAACACTAGACTACTGTTGCCCCTCATAAGTGCCTGAATTGAGCCTGAAAATCCTGCATTTGGGCGTATTTCCATTCCCCACATCATACGACGCCCTAAAAGTAGCTGAAGTCCAGCAGTGAGGTCTCTGAACTTCACCCCTCCTGGTGAAGAGCAGGTCTCCTGGTAATGAAGCAGCTCTTCTTTATTGGGTGACTTGGATCGATGTGGCAAATGAAAGTTGTAAACTGAGCGATAGAAACATTTATGGCATTTAGCCATTAACCCAGAGCGACTTGTCCAAATTATAGGGACAGTCCCCCTGGAGACACTCAGGGTTGGTCAGGAACCCAGTGGTGGTAATGCTGGAGGTGGGATTCGAACCTGGGACCTCTTGGTCCATAGGCGAGTATCCTACCACTAGACCACCAGCAACTTCATTTTCGACTGATCACTTTGATGCCTGGAAATGGCGCCCAATTAATTTTCATTCTTTAAAAACTACACGGCTCTGAATAAGAGTTTCTACATGAATATAAATGTGCAAAGCCCTGATTTTCTTCTAAGAACGGTTTGAAGGTTGTTCCTCCGTCAGCAGGATGGACACAGTCGTCAGACTGATCACTTTCTTTCCCAATCAGTGTGTTTCAAAGCAGTGTGTCTCACGCCTGTTCATACATTCTTATCTCCCAGGCATATTGTGGTGTGCGGTCACATCACTCTGGAGAGTGTTTCCAACTTCCTCAAAGACTTCCTACACAAGGACAGGGATGATGTCAATGTAGAAATTGTTTTTCTCCATAAGTAAGTACGGCTGTGAAAGAAAATCACCCATTCAATCCTTTAGGACGTTAAAACCACACTTCGTAATTTATGTTGTAAACAATTCACTTTTAGGGTTTTAAGAAGGGCTAAAATGTTTATACACTCTCAGAAAAAAAGGGAAAAAACTGAACCTTTGGTTAGGGAACAGTCACCCTA
Source organism: Hepsetus odoe (assembly GCA_017165825.1). Classification (NCBI taxonomy): domain Eukaryota; kingdom Metazoa; phylum Chordata; class Actinopteri; order Characiformes; family Hepsetidae; genus Hepsetus; species Hepsetus odoe. The sequence continues at coordinate 1,127,198 of CM029378.1, forward strand.
TTCCACTGGAGGGATCTTTGGTGGACTGACCTCGACCTGACTCCAGGCTTTCTACTCACTTTAAAACACGATGTCAGGAAAAGATACAAATCTGCCCCCTTTCTCCTGAGATTTAAGGGTCCAAATTGGACCTCAAGAACCATGTTGTACCTTTGTGGGTTCTTTCTCATTGAAAAATATGTACCTGCAGTGTACAGAACTTCTCCTGGGACTGATCTCCCTTCACTGGAAGAGGTTGTCTTCAGCCACTAGTGCTAAAAGTACTCAGTTTAGGGTTGGTGAATTTTTTATCCCTCAATAAATCACAAGCAGGGTACCAGCAGTCTCTGTTTTGGAGACAGTACCTTGCTCAAGGGTAACTCAGGGTAACCCACAGTGCCTAAACACTGCCCCACTTATTTTAATCGACTGGTTTAAAACATGTTTTAAGGGCAGAGTGGGCCACAGTTGATCTACAACAGCAGCCCAGCTCCAAAAACTGGAAGCGTTTAATTGCAGCCGTTGGTGCTAAAAGTTTCAAAGCCTAGTGTTCCGTTTGGGGTCCAATTACTTTTGCACGCATATGGTTTTTGACGAATTTTACATTCACAGCATTTAATTAGATGCTCATATCCAGAGCCACTTTCATTTCCTACCTACAGGATCAGTCTCCCTGGAGACGCTTGGGGTTCAGGGTTTTGCTCAGGAAGCTGATGGGATTCCAGGATCCTACTACTGGACCAGCGGCACCCCTTCCACAAATCCCAGCACTCAATAAATGGCTCAATAAATCGGTTCCGCTGTACCTTTTTTTCTGAAAGTGTAGGAACTAAACGCTGCAGGTTCTCCGCATTACTGTTAGAACGTATGTCCGGATGTCTTTGTGTTTCTTTATGCAGTCTGTTTTTTCTGTCGCAGTATTTCCCCTAATCTTGAGCTGGAAGCCTTGTTCAAGCGACACTTCACTCAGGTGGAATTCTACCAGGGATCCGTCCTAAACCCCCATGACCTCGCACGAGTCAAGGTAGGACAGGTCCAGCGTTGCAGAATTAGGACACAGTCAAACATGGTGGTGTGATGTCATGGGATTGCTTCAGAACTTCAGCTTGTGGGCGAATTAAGCTCCGTAGCAGAAGGAACTGAAGGGAAGTCCTCGTTTTGTGAGCTGAAGCTCATTTGAGCTGTTGGTTAATCCACACAGTGATCTACGTCTGAACCCTCAAGCAGAACAAAGCGTCTAACTGAAGACACGAAGCAGTGAAGAAACAGGTGCAGATGATTCTAGATGATCAGGAGATCAGTTTACTGCTGATGCTGAACGCTGAGTGGGTGGAAGCCCTTTATCTAGTGCCTTGTATCTTTAGACACTTTGCAGCCTGGAGCACTCAAATGTTTGTTTCCGTTTCTTTCATTTAATCCTCGATCTGATAAAGAGACGACAGTTTGAGAGGCAGGACATAAAAGTTTTGCTTCTTGAGGAAATGACAAAGAAATGAGGTTCTGTAAACTCTGGTCTCCTGGAGCTGCATCTGTCTTTTATCTGCTGTTGTAGATTGAATCAGCAGATGCCTGTTTGATTCTGGCCAATAAGTACTGTGCAGACCCCGATGCAGAAGATGCGTCCAACATAATGAGGTAGGCTCGGGTTCACGGCCTCCACTGAGACGTGAGGACGGGTTTAAAATCGGCTGCTTGTTTCAGACGCTGCTTTATTTCAATTATTGTTCTTTCCAATCAGAGTGATTTCCATCAAGAACTACCATCCAAAGATCCGTATCATCACACAGATGCTGCAATATCACAACAAGGTGAGGAGCTTTGTGATCTTCAGGGTGTTGCTTCATCAGAGGACAGTTCCTCACCACTGGTCCACTACTGGTCCTGCATGTTTGACTCCAAAGGATTTTCTGACCAGAAGATCTAGTCTGTACCTGGGCTGAAACTACCAGAATAGAATAGAATAGAATCTAGTGATGATAAAATGGAGGATATCTAATTAATAGATTAAAATAAAAAAGAATAGAATAGACTAGCATGGTGATAGAATGAAGTAGGAACAGAATTGAATCTAGTGATGACCAATTGCAAAATGTAAGATATAAGAATTGAAAAGAAATAAAGTGAAAAAGGTAGATAATATAAAAATGTAGTATAGAATAAAATAGAATCTAGTGATGATAAAATGTGTAATGATAAAATATTAAAATAGAATAGAGTGATGATTAGGTGGATAATATTAAGATATTAGAATAGAATAGAATCTAGTGATGATAAAATGCATAATGTTAAAATATTGGAATAGAATAGAATATGGATGATATCAAATTAAAGGAATGGAATAGGATAGAATAGAACAGAACAGAGTGGGAGTTCAGCAGAGCAGAATAGAATTAAATAGCTTGATGATCAAATGTGAGAATAGACGAGTCTAGGGATGATAAAATGCATAATGCTATAATATTACAACAGAATAGAATAAAGTGAAGATTAAGTGGATGATATTAAACTATTAGAATAGAATAGAATAATATCAACTAACAGAATAGAGTGAGAATCTAATGGAATAGAATCTGGTGCTCAAGCACAAAAATATTTTGTGGCAGTGATTAAACATAGAAAATAACAAACAAATATTCATTTTAGGAGCTTAATCTGTTAAAAAAAATTAAAATAATATATTACCTGCACCCTGAACTCCAGAGAGAATTGGATAAAATTTCAAATTTAAATGAAATTTCATTCGATTAAACGGTCGGCAGTGGTGATTATTCCCTTGAAGATACTGAACAGCAGTGGCAGCTTTCAGCTAGCGTTCAGCTCTTCAGCTGCTCCTCAGCCTGTTCTAATGTGATGTGATGGACCTGAAGAGTCTGCTAGAGGACAGCAGGTCAAACAGGTGATGTCCAGGTTGGGACAGGTCTCTCAGATCCGTCCTAAATACTCACAACCACTGTCACTGCTGCCAGGCTCACCTGCTGAACATCCCGAGCTGGAACTGGAAGGAGGGTGATGATGCCATCTGCCTGGCCGAGCTGAAGCTGGGCTTCATCGCCCAGAGCTGCCTGGCTCAGGGCCTGTCCACCATGCTGGCTAATCTCTTCTCCATGAGGTCTTTCATTAAGGTAACTCAATGACTCCTGAATCTAGATGCATGGTCCTCCCTCTCCCCCATCACTCAGTATAACTGTCCTCTCTCTCTGGGTTGGTAGGTCTTTAAGGGTGTGTAGGTCTTCAGGTCTTAGACGTTTTATGATGTGATGAAAATCTGTATAAAGACCCTTCTCAGTCCTGGTTCCTCAGTGGTGGAATGAACTTCCCCTGATGGTCAGAACTGCTGAACCCTTTGTTCTCTTCAAGCTTCAGTTAAAGACTCACCTGTTCAAGGATCTTCTCAGAGAATAATCTTCCCGATCAGTTCTACTCGTTTACCTCTGCTCTTTCTTTACTCTTCTTCTCATTTCATATATTAAAAAAAATAAATCTCTAATGGTACTTTCTGTTGTAGTTGCAGGTTAATACGTTCATCACTTGTGAGTCGCTCTGGATTAGAGCGTCGGCTAAAGGCTGTAAATGTAAATCTATGATGGTTGTCGAAGTGCATCATTAATTTACAACATAATGTTGAAAATGTCAAAAGTCCGAGAAAAGCTCCTGAAAATCTAATGGAAATGTTGCTATAAATTAAAGAATATTTGTTATATAATAATAATAATAATAACAATAATAATAATATCCATCCATCCATTTTCTGCCGCTTGTCCCAAACGGGGTCACGGGGGGAGTGCTGGCGTCCAACCCAGCGCACACAGGGCGAGGACGGGGGACGCACCCTGGACAGGTCGCCAGCCCATCGCAGGGATAATAATAATAAATAGTAATAATAATAAGAAGAAGAAAAAGAAGAAGAATACAATGATAGTATTATTGTTATTGTTGTTTAATTATTATTATTGTTGTTGTTGTTGTTATTATTATTATTGGCCCTTCCTTTCTAGAAATCTGAAAAATCAAATCTTATTTTGAGATTTTCCCCATTTTGGCTTATAAAGATTGTCAAAGCAAATATTAAAAGCAAGTGAATAAAGCAAGTGAAGCTCCGCGAGCGCTCAGCGTGGCTCTGTTTAGATTTTGGGAGTGAGGACGGACTGTGTCTTTTCTGCTTTATGTCAGATTGAAGAGGACACCTGGCAGAAGTACTACCTGGAGGGAGTGGCCAATGAAATGTACACAGAGTATCTGTCCAGTGCCTTCGTGGGTCTATCTTTCCCCGTGGTTTGTGAGTAAGTGTCGTAACGAAATGCCCTTTTAGCTTCAGTGCCGTTCCCCGTATTGGAACGGCAAGGCCAGTTATTTATTCTTGCACTGAAGACATTTGGGATTGAGATTAAAAAATGGACACCAGAGATGAGATTTTCCACCTTTAATGTCTGGGATTTACATCCAGACATGTGAAGTTACACAGGAGAAGCTTCTTGTGCCTCTGACCACCCAGATGTCCTCAATGCACAGAAGACAAAACTAATGCAAGAAATTGAATCAGCCTTTCTGTTCCAATACTTCTGGAGGGGACTTTCTCTTCCCATTCACGAGGGACACGTTCTGTTCTTTTCAGGCTCTGCTACGTGAAGCTGAAGCTCCTGCTAATAGCCATTGAGTATAAGTCTGATCAGCGAGAGAGCAGGTGAGTAAACACTTTGTCCAAGTTGGTTGTGGTTCTGCAGCAAAAGTACTTTCCCAAGCATGCTTTTGGGCCTCCAGTGTTCTAGCGTTTAGAGACTAGGACCCAGGATCAAAAGGCTGTGGGTTCGAATCCCAGACAAGTAGGTTGCCATGAGATTCCCTTGATCAAGCTACCATCCCCGTCGCTGTTTCCCAGGTGCTGTGTATTTCTGCCCCCTGCTGGAAGGTGTGTGTGTGTGTGTGTGTTAAATACAGAGAATGTATTTAGTTTCGTTTTCACTTTCAGTTTCAGTTTCACTTTAAGCCAAATATGAACAGGGTGAAATGGCATTTAGCTGTTTTGGTGCCCCCTGCTGGAACTCTTTTACAAAGAAGCTACATTTATTGAACCTTCTTTTGCTTTTAACCTTTTTTCTTGAAAGTGAAAGAGAAACTGAAAGTGACAACCCTCGTCATTGCGAGGTCACAGCACACAGTGAACCACAATGAAATTGGACCCATGCACTCACTGTGCAGCAGGGGGCAGCTATTGAAAGTGCCCGGGGAGCAGTGACAGGGACGGTACCTTGCACAAGGGTACCTCAGGGTAACCTACTGGTGAGGGAATCGAGCCCACAATCTTTCGATGCGTGGGCAACTCCCTAACCACTAGATCTCCACTGCCCCTTGAATTTAGTTCTGACATAATTAGATTTTAATGCTTAATTATTATGACTTTATGGCTTATTTTATCTCTGAAAAGCATATGATATAGAGGGCATAACTGACCTGATCATATTTCAGCCAGTACTCATCACAATGTTGCAAAAAGGTTTCAAAAATGAAACAAATGAGTCACATTGATAACGACTTTTAATTATTATTATTATTATATGAATTATCGATCACCAGTATGGCGGACAGGCTCTAATATTCTTTTAAAGTGTTATTACAAGTTTTATTGTGCTGTCTTCCAGTACGCTCATCAATCCAGGCAATCATGTGAAGATGCAGGAGGGAACACTGGGCTTCTTCATCGCCAGTGATGCCAAAGAAGTGAAGAGGTAGAGCGAGAGAGAGAGAAGAGCATAAAGATATACAATAAAACACACTACATCTTAGTCACACTATAGATTTCTTCACAGTGGTGGTGAATGGAAACCAAAACAATTGCATTTTATTGACTCTTCAAACCCACCAGTGAAGATAAACTGGTGTCTCTATAAAAAGCGATGATGTTAAAATAGAGAATTTAAACTAAATCAGGGACTATTTTGTCTCACAGCGTATCCCTCCATCATGAACAGGTTTAGTTTTAGTCCAAAATCTTCTCCAAATCAACGTCTCAGGCACCAGGCAGCATCTTCACCACCATTTAATGTCTGTGAGGGACATTCAGACGTTCGGTTCCATTCACCACCACTGGCTCAGGACATTTCAGACTGTCTCTGAATGTCTTTACCACTAAATTAAGAAGAAAACGTGCTAAAATGCTGGTTTAGAGGTCGAGTCAGTTGTGATGCGATGACTGAGACGTGGTGTTTTTTTTTGTTTTTCTTTTCTCAGGGCCCTTTACTACTGCAAAGCATGTCACGATGACATCACGGACCCAAAAAGGATAAAAAAGTGTGGCTGCAAGCGGAGTAAGTTTTACAGATCAGGCTGATCCTCCATATTGGGGTTTTAATGTCTTGATATTAAATGTAAAAACAGTAAAAATGCAGATGAAGAAAGGCAGAAGTCTGTGTCCAGACTTTTGACTGGCAGTATAAATCCATCATCAGCACGAAGGAGTGAATGAAGAAGAGGAGGATGTTGGAAGAGTACCTCATGTAGCATTCGTCCATGTGGATTTGATTTGGATTGAAAGGGGACGTCTTTTCCAGATTTTGATCATCTTAGAGTGAATTATTTAATGTAGGGACTTCCAAAGGTGAGCACTCTACTTCCTGGACAACTGACACCAGTATGTCCCACAGAATCGTCCACGCGCAAGCTTGCCAAGTCCAAAAAACGAACAAAAAGCATCAGCGCATGTGAGCCACAAAATAAAAACGTTTCCAGACTAGACCGAGAAAGTTGATCCAGTCAATCCAGCTGATCTTGTTCTAGACCAGACTCTTGCTCGTCCCGCTGTAAGAACCCAACCCCATTTGTTGGGAAAGAAGGGCCGGGGCCTGTGTGCTGGCAAGCTGGACTCTGATTGGTCAGTTTCAGAGTGAACGCGAGACCTTATTATGAGAATAAAATGTTTAGCACTAAAGAGAATTGTGTCCATTTCCAATGTCTAATAGTTATAAGCTGAGTTTGAAGTCCAGTTCCTGCAGTGATGGTCTAATATTAGGACAACATTGTGAGCAGGGCAATTTAAAGGGACTGAATATTGACCCCTGAGGGACACTTTCTCAAATCAGACATTGGAAATTGGGCACAATTCTGTTTAGTGTTCAAAAGATTCTTCCTAAAATAGATTTACACACTCCAGTGCTTCAGTATGAGGAGTGGAATCTAGGGTTACACGGTGGGACGTCTAGTTGTGTTTAAAAGGGACGTCTGAGATGTTTTAGCATGACTTTTTAAAAATGTAAACCTTTTTTTGTTCTTAACTGACATGTGTCACAATGTTTCCTCTTTCCTGCTGCCGTGGAAACGACTCTTTCATGTCTGTTAGTGATGTATTGTGAGTAAACTCCGGTTCTCTCTGTGTTGTCAAGCAGATTGTTGGTGTCCATGGCCGCAGCATGTGTCAGTGAATTTACTTTATCCTCCTGCATCCCACACAGTCACTGGGTTTCACCTTGTTAACAGAAAGCACTAATGTACCTGAGATGTTTCCACTTAAATTAGGGGTTTTTTGACACCTGAGACAAAACAAAAGCAGTGCTGTGCAGAAATCTTGAGCCCCTCGTTAACTGAGACAGTAGGTTCAGTGTTTTATGCACAAACTCACATGTAACTCCAGTCTAAACACAAAGAGAGTTTCATTCTAACCAACCTTAAAGTCAATATTCACCACCGCCACAGTTCTTCTTCAGCACAGCCTCAGCTCTCTTAGACCAGCTCCTTTCTTTAGGTTCAGGAACACTTCTCCAGGCTTCTTGAAGGACATCCCAAAGCTCTTGTTTGGACATCGGCTGCCTTTGGTTTTTTCTCTGTGGAGATGATATCACACTGCTTCTGAAACTGCTCAGAGACTGGACTGAAAATGAGAGACAACAACACTGTCCTTCAGGAAGATCTGGAGAACTGCTCAGGTACAGAGACTGGACTGAACATGAGAGACAACAACTCTGTCCTTCAGGAAGATCTAGAGAACTGCTCCTCAACATCATTAAAAATAAAAGAACGTCTAGAAATTTGGAAGCAAAAATGCAGAAAAGAGGGATGGTTGAAGATTTTTGCACAACACTGTAGGTTTAAATTTATCGTCATTTTTAATAAAGCCTTTCTCTGGAGTTCATCTAAAACACACCACCAGAGGGCACACAAGTTCCATTTTGGATGGAGATTGAACTCCTTCAGCGGACAAATCTATGTCATGCATGTCCTCAGTGCTGTGTGCATGACGCATGAAGGCTTTAAAAACCCTGAATTTGTGAAAGACAGAGATCATCCGTTCGTTACTCTTCCCTCATTCCACTGCATCTTTCACAGATATGACAACTTAAAAAGGTGTGTCCTTCGGTACATGTATTAGTTGTATTAAGAGTAAATAAGGCCCACGTCAGATTAGTGGCAATGTCCTGTGCCTAAATTTTGAAGGTGTCCCTCAGGGCTCAGTATTAAGTCCCTCTAAATTGTCCACCACATTTTATCCTAATATTAGACTCTTAAGGAACAAATCTCATATAACTCATGCGAACATACGGGTATGCCACAGGGCTGAGTATTCGGCCCATTTTAGATTGTCCCGCTTTGCTGTTTTCAGAGGTGTCCTTATGGTTAACTTGCTCTCCTTCTCCTCCCCCTCCCCTCCACCCCCCCAACTCCAGCTAAGAAGGCCGGGAGTCGCAGAAAGCGACTGGCATGTTGTTTAGACTGTGGAGAGGCTGAATGCGGCTGCTTGTGCATGTCCAAGAGTGTTCGTAGTAACATGGAGACTCCACCGCCTCGCACCTTCCCCCTCTCTCCCACCTTTCTTAGCGATAACTCGACCACTTTACGCTCCTGTAAGTCCTTCCTCGCGTCCCTCGCCCGTCCCCTGTGTTCATGTGTTTGTGCTCTACTTGCTGGTGTACCTGCTTTTGCATCTGCTGCTGCAATTCTGTCGCATTTGTCAGTTTCCTGGCGCCGCTGTGGGTCTCTTGCATGCTTTAAAGTCTAAACTGATGGCGGATCAGTCTCACGGATTGTCCTAGACGTTGATTTATTGGTCTTAGGACATTGATGGCATGAGAAAAGATTAAAAATATCAAAAAATACGCTTCACACATTTATCCACTGAGCCCAGACGTAGTTAATCAGTCGGGAAATCTCCTTAGAACTTCTCCAAGTTTGGAGAATTTCTCCAAAATTCTGTGTTTGAGACATTCAGGGCAAGTGTGAAATGTTTCAAAGACCTTAGAACCAGGCATCCTCGTTTTTTGCATGTTATGTCCTCTCCGAAGCCACCAGTGGAGCTAAAATGCTGTCTATATGAGCTGGAGAGGAGGGTAAACAGTGAATCTGAACTAAATCAGGCATTAATTTGTCTCAAAACCATGAACAGGTTTAGTTTAGGTCCAGCATCTTCTCCAAACTCTGGGAAAATGTCTTTAGTCCAGGTTCAGCTTCTTTGGTTAAGAGCCGGAAATACGAGGCTAACGAGGCTAACGAGTTCTTATAACTGACTATCACAAAATGCTCTAAATGCTATTTATCATGATATCGATAGAATCAGCCGATTGCCCAGCCCTGACAGTAAGTCCTACTGATTCCTAACCCACACCCACAGACCTGCTCCACCTAGATGAAGATCTGGAGGAGGTTTGAGTGGGACGTGTTAACAGAAAAAATTCAGGACTTCTAGTGATGGTGAAATAGCTTTAGGTCTAAACTAAAGAAGCTAAATTTTGACGTCTCATCCAATGTCTCGACCGATTGACCACATCTGGGGTCAGTGGAGCTCTATGGATATCAAGTGCTTCACCAAAGCAAAGCGCTGAATGCTAGCTGGTGTTTTAGGCTCCATCCTTGTGTCCTTTTCGTGTGTTTCTCTGCATCACGTTACGACTAACAGCTGCCACCTTGTCCACCCATAACCTCAGGCATCCCTTTAGGACGATCCTCCTTTAAAAGGCCTCCTCCAGGCCACAGTCTGAGTGTTGTGATCTCCATCACCTGCTTCCTTTGTCCAGATGAATTGATTGATCATCGGTTCATTGAATGTCCACCTAACTTCATATTGTCTTTGTGCTTTTCTCAGCTAAAAGTAACTATAATGGATATATCAAATCAAGTAAGTCCCTTTTATCCCTCCATTTGTTTCTTAACCTCCTGCACCGCTTCATTCTTACGTGCCACGTTTTTACATTTACTCCTGCTGTCCCACTGCTGTCCTTTTCACTTCAGATGTCCAAGTTAGATCATGTGCACATCAGTTAGTTTCTGGCCACGTGACTGGCACAGAGAACTGGAAGACAAACAAAACAGAACTGCAGCACAAGAGAGGACATTTTTCCTCCGCTTCACTGGTTTAGATCACTGATCAGGTTGAAGACGCTGAAGTTGTGTTTTGCACATTGTATTCCTGAGCAGTCGTCTCTGCTGGACATCAACCTGCAGCCCAGGTTGTAGTTCTGTGTCTTTACCTGTAGGGGGCAGTAATCAGGCAATCCAGAGTATCTGTGAGGAAACTTCTAAAAATGTGCGATTGAGGGTGCAAGTGGTGGATTTACCAGATTTGGTTGTGAATAGTGCTTTTCGGGGTTTTATCTGGATTTGCAAAGTAAAAATTAATAAAGGATGAATTGAACTTTTTTTTTCAGGATTGTTTCAATGTGGTGGAGTGGTAGAGTGTTGGTAGAACATTGGTCTGACGTGTGGAAGGTTGTGGGTTCACGTCCGGTGAAGTGGAAAGGAAGTAATGTTGGAGTGAGAAAGGAGGTGTGCTGACAGTGCTGAGGCAGAAGAAGGGGGAAAAGGCAACTCCAAATAAGGAAGTCAGCTGTAGAGTGACGGTGATCTAGTGGTAGGATTCTCACCTTTGGTCGCAGGTTCGAATCCCAGCACCACCAGTTCCAGTTTGTTTCTGAACAAAACCCTGAACCCCAAGTTGCTCCAGGGAGACTGTGCCTGTAATCAGGAACTGGAAGTTGTAAATTTACAGTGTAATGTGTCACTACTGGCCAGTTAGTGGAAGGACAGGGTGTTTCTAATAAAGTGGCCAGTGAGTGGACGCACATCCATGGATGGATGGATGGATGGATGGACTCTAAATGTGAAGTAGTTGCTACGTTATGCTTTCCCAATGTTTGGTAAAATTCCTCTGCCTAGCAACAGTCACTATGAGAGAATGTGTTTGTGGGCGGAGCCTAAAAAGTGAGTAGATGCTGTGCTGTGTTCGTAGTTGGTGAGTGTGGTTACCAGAGTTAACCCAGGTATTTGTTCAGGCAAGACCATATTTAACACATTAACACATCCACTTTACCCTCTTTCATATTCCTTCTATCTGTCTTTCTTTGTCTTCCCTGCATCCCCCTCTCCATCCTGCTGCTGTGTTTGAGTCTATCAGGTGTGATTATAATGGTTAGTGTGAATATTTTAGCCCAGATTAATGCCTGTGTTGTTACAGTTGAAGAAGTGCACCAGTCCACTCTGTCCCCGAAGAAAAAACAACGTAACGGTGGAATGAGGACGTCACCCAACTGCTCTCCAAAGACACTGAGGTAAAGAACGGCAGTCATTTTTGGGTGTCTTTAGTTTAGAGTTGAAGCTACGAGACTGACGTTGCACTAGAAGTCACCTAAATCTCTAGTCACGGGGCAGAGGTTGTCTAGTGTTCAGAGACGAGGTCCCAGGATCAGAAGGTCATGGGTTAGAATCCCTGACCAGCAGGTTGTCCTGAGGAAATGCTGGATATGTCTACGTCCTGCTGGACAGTGTGTGTAGGTTAAATACAGAAGATGTGTTTCGTTGTGGTGTGCTGTGATTATGATGGCCGTTAGTCATTTTCACTTGCATTTAGAAAACAATGTTCCTGCCTTTTCTTCTTCTTGCGGGCCTGTCAGGTTCATGTGGTTAGAATATTTGGATTGTGTGCTAGTGAGCAACCAGAGTTCCAGAAGAGTTCCAGAAGAGTACCAGAAGAGTACCAGAAGAGTACCAGAAGAGTACCAGAAGAGTACCAGAAGAGTACCAGGAAGCTGTTTCAATAACTTGATGAAAACAGGATAGAATTAATGGAGGAAGAAAGTGGAGGTAATGCCCCATAATGATGATGAGTGAAAAACATCTGGTGAGATGAGGGAAAGAATACATTCCTGTACTTTTTCACTTGTACTGAGTAAGAGTAATTAAATCGGTATTTCTAGTTGTATCACTCGTTTTTTAGCACAATGATCTGTACCTTTACTGGAGGAAAGATTGGATGAAACATTTTTCACTTCTCCTTGACAGGCACGACCCTCTCCTGATCCCCAGTCATGATCAGATGGAAACGATGGATGTGAATGTGAAGAAGTATGACTCCACAGGAATGTTCCACTGGTGTCCCTCTAAGGACATTGAGAAGGTCATATTGGTGAGTTCTTCTGAGGGAGATCATACACACACTGTAGTTTAACCTTCTGTGCTCTTTCAGGAATTAAATCATCGCATATAATTAAATTAAGTTTGCTTGTAACAAAACATCCGTCTCCATTTCTTCCAGTCATCTGCATCTTCCTCTTCAAACTGATCACCTGCATGTCCTCTCTCACCACGTCCATATACCTCCTCTTTGGTCTTCCTCTTCTCCTCTTTTTTGGCAGCTCCATCTTCAACATCCTTCTCCTGATATACTCCTTGTCTTTCTTCTGGACATGTCCATACCAACAGTCTCACTTCTCTTACTTTGTCTCAAAACTGTCCAGCTTGATCCGTCCCTCTAATATACTTGTTTCTAATCCTGTTAATCCTTGACACACCCAACGAAGATCTCAGTATCTTGAACTCTGACACCTCCAGCTCCGCCTCCTGTCTTTTCATCAGTGACACCGTCTCCAACCTTTATGAAATAGCTGGTCTCACTACCGTCCTCCAAACCTTCCTTTTCACTCTCCCTGTTACCTGTCTGTCACAGATCACTCTAGGGCAGCAGTGGCCTAGCGGTTAGGGAGTTGTGGGTTTAAACCCTTTACCAGTAGGTTGCCCTGAGGTACCCTTGAGCAGGGTACCGTCACTGCTCCCTGGGCACGTTCAATAGATTCACACATGGGTTAAATGCAGAGGTCCAATTTCGTTGTGGTTCACTGTGTGCTGTGACCTCGCAATGACAAAGGTTGTCACTTTCACTCTTCTCCACATATTCCAACCTGCCTGCACTCTCTTCTTCTCCTCTCTTCCGCACTCCACCGTGGCCTGATGGTTAGGCCCCAGGATCAGAAGGTCATGGGTTAGAATCCCTGACCAGCAGGTTGCCCTGAGGTATCCTTGAGCAATCCTTGTGCCGTCCCCATCAATGCTCTCCGGGCACTTTTAATAGCTTCCCCCTGCTGCACGTGTGCACGTGTGTGTTTTATAAGCAGAGGTGGATTTTCGTTGTGATTCACTGTGTACTGTGCTGTGTTTCACAAGGATGAGATGTCACTTTCACTTCACTTTCAATTGAACTCCTCCACCGTGACCACCTCTGCTCCCTGAAATCTGTTTGGCTGTCCGCATATTGAATTGGCAGTTGTACACCAGATGCCCTCCCTGACGTAACCCTTGATATTTATCTGAAACTGGGACCAGCACAGAGAAACACAATCGCTTGTGCATCATTAGTGGCTGGGTTGTCACTTTCGCTTTCACTTTCACTTTGAAATATCAGATGCTTCTTTTTTTTTTAAGCTAGCCCCACTCCAAAAATATTTAAAAAATACTAAACACGACGACTCCTTTTCTGGATCCTCAGACCCGCAGTGAAGCTGCGATGACCGTGCTGAGTGGCCACGTGGTGGTGTGCATATTTGGGGACGTGAAGTCGGCCGTTGTTGGCCTGAGGAACCTGGTGATGCCTCTGAGGGCCAGCAACTTCCACTACCATGAGCTAAAGCCCATCGTCTTCGTAGGCTCCCTGGAGTACCTGAAGCGGGAATGGGAGACGCTCCACAACTTCCCTAAATTGTCCATACTGCCTGTGAGTCTGCACTGGACATGCTGGACGGTTTTAGAGGGACTGTAATCTGGTTTAGGAGTCTAATTTAAGAATATTCTCTTGATCAGTCCTCTGCTTTAAGACTTTAAGACTCAAATATATGTATATAGTGTATTGTTGGTATATCACACCATCAGGTGAACTTCAGCTACCTGTATCTTTAGTCTCTCCCAACACCTTTTAGATTGATATAATATAATTATATTCTTCTAAAATATTGAATATATGTTATTATACTGGATTTGATGAATATAATATAATTATATACAGTATAATCTAATCTAATCCAGCCCAGTCCACTGGTTATGTCTTATTAATGTAATTTTAGCTAAAATTTCATTTAAGTTTACAATTCAATTTTATTTTCATTCATTTTCACTCTTATTTTTCCTTATATATGCTTCCATTAAGACAGATCATTTAAAAACATGAAATAAATTATTATAGCTACGCTGATGACGCACAGTTACACTCATCCATCGAGCCAGGTTTTGCAAATCCATTAAATAAGATCACTGTGTCAGGCCCCAGTATCAGTAACTGGGTGAATGCTACTATTCTAAAGTAAAATGAAGAAAAAAATGAAAGTCTCATCATTAGAAAAGATGAAAGTGCCGGTGTTTAAAGAATTAGGGAACCCAGCGTTCCCAGCGTTCCCAGCGTTCAAAGGACCAAATCAGAAACCTGCTCCTGGTTTTTAATCACACGTTGATAAAGGCCCATCGCTCCGTTAGAAGGGTTAAGCTTAAAGTTTAGTGTAAGTGCGGTGCTGTTGTTTATTTGTTTGTTTCCCTGATTTTGAAGGGCAGTCCTCTGAGCAGAGCAGATCTGAGGGCCGTCAACATCAACCTGTGCGACATGTGTGTGATCCTGTCGGCCAATCAGAACAACATAGACGACGCGTCTCTGCAGGACAAGGAGTGTATCCTGGCCTCGCTCAACATCAAGTCCATGCAGTTTGATGACAGCATAGGTCTCCTGCAGGCCAACTCACAGGGTACACACACTCGTCCCCTCCGTCCCGTCCATCCGAAGACTGGAATCGGTCTTCCCCAGCAATATGAAGCCATTTCAGATTTCAAAATGAACGTATTATTAATAATTATCATTAAAAAATTGTTCTTCTAGCAAGCGATGGCCTAGTGGTTAGGAAGCCACAGAATCAGGTACCCTTGAGCAAGGTGCCGTCCCGGTCACTGCTACCCGGGTGCTTTCATAGCTGCCCCCTGCTGCACGGTGTGTGTTTGTGAATGGTTTAAATGCAGAGATTCAATTTCGGTGTGGTTCACCGTGTGCTGTGCTGTGACCTCGCAATGACAAGAACAGTCACTTTCACTTTCACTTGAGAAGTTTAGCGTTTTAGAGATTTAGAGTAGGAAGCTGCAACCATCATCTTTACACACTGCAGTCTTTTTTTTTTTTTTTTTAACCTTTTTTTTTTTAAACTATCATAAATATATCATAATATGTCAGTGTTTAATGCAGGAACTTGTATCTCAGTCCCCAGGCCTGGAGGGCCAGGATCCAACACAGTCTGTATTCGTTGGCATCTGCTAAAGCTAGGAGTAGAATCAGATGAATCTTGGGCAGAAAAATCACCCAATCTTTACGGTGTGTGTGCGTGTGTGTGTGTGTGTGTGTGTGTGTTGTATACACAGGTTTTACTCCTCCAGGAATGGATAGATCATCTCCTGAGAACAGTCCCGTTCACGGCCTGGTGCGGCAGACCTCCGTCACTACGGGAGCAAACATCCCAATCATCACAGAGCTCGGTACACACACACACACACACACACACACGCACACACACACACCTAACCCTAACTTTAACTTCAGCAGCCAAATTCTTTTTCTCTTTTTAGGGGGTGGGTTGCTTGTCGTCATGGAGATAAGATCAATGCTCCCACATTCACTAAAGCTCGTGTTTCTGTCAGTCTGTCTAGTTTTACTTTATTTTGTGTTTCGATTTCAGTTTAGATTAAAGGCCATATTTTCATACGTAAACCTGATCAGCTAGAGTTTAGCCCCGCCCATGATTCGTTTACTGCTGATGCAGAACGCTGAATAGAACCCCTTTATCTAGAACCTTGTATGCTTAGACAATTAGACCATTTGCACGAAAACATTTCTTCCCATTTCTTTCATTTACTCTAATCAGTAGAACAAAGGAAAGAAAGTGAGCAATAAAATATGTTTGCCAATGAGAAGATCTCCTTGCAGAATATAAAGAAATGAGGCTCACAGACTGTTCACTAAAGGTTTAGTTGAATTTTTATTCCGTTTTTTGGTCCCTTTGGCCAAGAAACACTGATCTGGAGCTCGTAAGTTGATGAAATAACGCATCTTTATTGTAACTTTACAGGAAATCCTTCAGCAACACTGATTAATATCAGAGGAGCCTGTTAGCCTGCTAGCTCTCTGATCCAAGTAGTTCAGGCAGGTCATGGGTTCAGGCAGGACCCATGGGTCATGGGTTCAAATCCCAGACCAGTAGCTTACCCTAAGGTACCCTTGAGCAAGGTACCGTCCCTGTCATTGCTCCCCTGTAGCTTTCAATAGCTGCCCCCTGCTGCACGGTGCGCGTGGGTAAAAGGCAGAGGTGTCATTTCGTTGTGGTTCACTTTGTGCTGTGCTGTGTTTCGCAATGACAAGAGTAGTCGCTTTCACCTCACTTTCACTTAATTCCACAGACATTGTTTTTTGTTGGCGTGCACATTATTATATCATATTTTATAGCACTGTTTGTTAGTAAGAGCTTTGTTAACAATAATAGTCCTGACACAAGGGTGGTCCTGTTTCCTATCATTAGCCAAATCAGACAGGCTGCTGAACGCAGTCTGTGTGAGACAAGACAAGAGCAGCGGGACGAACATCCCTATGATCACTGAGTTGGGTAAGACAACGTTCAAAGCCCATAAACTGCCGCTTTCCTGCTCTCACGCTTGCATCTTGCAACTCCATCTGTCGAGGTTTGGTGCAGTGGCGGCACTAGGACGAATACTTTTGGAGGCAGGTGTTTATATAAAGACCCTTAACTGGCTGACAGTCTTCCATTAATTCCATTGAAAGAAATCGCTGTGGGAGGGAGCAGCACCAAAGATCAGCCTAATGAGGAAAAGAGACTGATGAGAAATGCAGGGTAGAACGTTCGGGGCAGCATTGGCCTAGTGTTTAGGGACGAGGCCCTGTGATCAGAAGGTTGTGGGTTCGAGACCTAGACCAGTAGGTTACCCTGAGGTACCTGTGAACAAGGTACTGTCCCCACCAACGCTCCCTGGACGCTGCACATGGTCAGCTCTATTCCTTGCTCAAAGGTACCTCAGAGTAACCCATGACCTTCTGATAATGGGACCTCATCCCTAAGCACTAGGACACGCCCACAAAGCAAACTAATAAGAAACACCTGCTAACATCCCCTTGGTGCTGCCAGTGGTTCTGTCTCTGTCTGAGCCATCTGTATTTGGGCCTTGTCCGTGGAGGTTCTTGCATGCTGCTCTGGGCACATTTTGCTGCTTCATCATCTGCTGCACCTCTGCTTCAGATTATACAGCATGTTTCTAATGTTTCATATTAGCTTTGTTCACATTTACAGCATTTAGCCGACGCTCTTATCCAGAGCGACGTCCATTCCATAAAAACAAAAACAGTCTGTCGAAGGTTTAGTAGCCCTGTGTTTAGGATCTCACTTAGGAACCCCATGGTGGTGCTGGAGGTAGGATCTGAACCTGCGACCTCTCGGAGTGTCCTGCCTCTTGACCACCACAACCCCCATGCAGTTTGTGTTAATTTTGTGTTTGACATGATCGATGTGTGTTTGTAGTGAATGACTCCAATGTGCAGTTTCTGGACCAGGATGACGATGATGATCCAGATACCGAGTTGTACCTCACTCAGCCTTTCGCCTGCGGAACGGCCTTTGCCGTCAGTGTGCTCGACTCCCTCATGAGTGCGGTGAGTCTTCTTTCTTGCACCACAAAGGAAAGTCTCTGACAGGAACATGCAGAACAGGTTGGTTTGGGCCTTCACATCACCAGGAGCCTCCATGTCATGACTCTGCAGGACCACAATAGGAAGGAAGGAATATACACCCATCAATATTACATTTACAGCATTTAGCAGGCACTCAGATCCATAACGGCTTCAATTTCCTAAATACAGGGACACACAGTACCCCTGGAGCAACTTGGCCTTCAGGGTTTTTTGCTCAGGAACCCATTGCTGGTACTGGAGGTGGGATTTGAACCTTTGACCCCTTGCTCCATAGGCGTGTTGTACCACTAGACCATTACTGATCATTGAAGCCAATGGCAGGTGAACATGGTGATCTGGTTCCAGGTTCTCCTGTCTGTGGGGGAGATATTAGGCAGTCAGTTCTTGAAGTTGAAGCAGGAAAAAGATCTGAGCCACTGCTGCCGAGATCTGGACTTGACTTGAGAAACCTTCTCTCTCTCTTTTTCTCAGACTTATTTTAACGACAACATCCTCACATTAATCCGGACGTTGGTGACGGGAGGAGCCACTCCGGAGTTGGAGGGTTTGTTAGCAGAAGAAAATGCCCTACGTGGTGGATACAGCACCCCCCAGACTCTGGCCAACCGGGACCGATGCCGCGTGGCGCAGTTGGCGCTTTACGACGGGCCGTTCGCTGACCTGGGGGTGAGAACGCGGGAGTGTCCCACTCTGGATGGATGTTCAAATAAACATGTTCTCCTTTCAGCAACTAACAAGTGTGTTTGGATCTTCAGGATGGTGGTTGCTATGGCGATCTCTTCTGCAAGGCGCTAAAAACGTACAACATGCTGTGCTTTGGCATTTACCGGTTGAGGGATGCTCACCTGAGCTCCCCGAGTCAGTGCACCAAGCGGTGAGTGAAGTCCAGACACCTTTAGATGTTTAAGGAACCAACCAGGGGTGATGGGTTGTGATGAAAAAATGGGGGACGAAGGAATGGAGAGTAAATGTGTGGAGAAACAAAACGAGTACCACGTTCTCCAGTACAGCCATCAGAAGAAACATCTCAGAGTCTGCTCACATCTCTCTCTCTTTCTCTCTCTCTCTCTCTCAGGTACGTCATCACCAATCCTCCGTATGATTTTGAGCTGGTTCCCACAGACCTGATTTTCTGTCTGATGCAGTTTGATCATAATGCTGGACAGTCTCGGGCCACACTCTCGCACTCGTCTCACTCCTCTCACTCCTCCAGTAAGAAAAGCTCATCCGTCCATTCAGTCAGCACCAGCACCAGGGTCAGCCGGAGCAAGAGCCGAGAACCGCGAGACAAGACGAAGTACGTTCCACTATAACATCCAGAAGAACAGACACCATACCCTTACACCCCCCCCCCCCCCCCCTCTCTCTGTGCCTGTGTGATGCGTCTGGCCTCGTGTTGCTGCTGGCTGTGTGTGTGAGGAGTGCAGTGTGTGTGTGTGTGTGAGTGAGGAGTGCAGTGTGAGTGTGTGTGAGTTTGTGTGGGTCTGTTACACCCCACACTGTGCTCTCCTGCAGCCATGTGCCATTTGCATGTGACCTCAGAATGTCTCAGCGTCTCCTTCACCACCTGACGTGACTCATAACCTTCACTCGTCCGCGGAAACACACGTCCCTCCTGTTGCTGTCGTCCATCAGATCCACTCCGTCCATCTTCAACCACAGTTTACGTTAAAACGTGGGATTTTGTTTTCTCCAACTTCCTGCCTGGAACACCTGGAACCTGCAGGGTTTTTAGGACCAGAGACCAGATTTTGCACTGAAACTGCACTTTAAACACAAAGCATGTCCTCAGTCGCCACGTCGTCCATTCAGCTCTTCACTGCCTTCACTGCCTTTCTCCGCCGTGGGGCCTGTTCCTCCCGCTTTGGTGTTAATGAAGCCTGTCGCACCGATTTCCAGCAAAATTCACACAAAACAACCTGTTTGATTTATGGAGCCACGCAATAGTTCAGAGCCGAGCACCGAACCGGTTCATAGCTCTGATTGTTTACACCAAAAACCTCAAATTCAGATTCTGCATTTAGTCTAAAATCTGAAGAAATCTGCAAAACTGATGCGAGAAAAACGCTTTCTTTTCTGTTTTAAATAAAACCTTTTTTTAAATTATTTTCTTTTTTTTTTTTTAAATCATAAGTTAGATGGAATAATGATGTATTAACTACAACAATAACAATTATATTAATAATAATAATTAGAAGAAGAAGAATATTGTGCTATTATAAATGTTTCCTATTATATTATCCTCATTATTATTATTATTATTATTATTATTATTATCGCATCTATTCTTTGATCACTTTCAGTGCTAATATTAAAGAAACACCCTGTTTTATGTTTTAACCCTAACTTTCTTAGAAGAATGTTAATTTCATTTCTGTAAAATTTTTATATATAAATCACACACTTCTGCAGACAATCTTTCAGCCGTCTCCATGGTTTGCTCCTTGGTTTTGTTCTCAGTGTTTGATTTATACCAGGTTAAATCTGCAGCTCCGTCTCGTCAGGTGTAACTGAGCAGTGAAATTCCAGATGTGAGAGCAGATTTCGAGCCGGTTATGCAGAAAACAAAACATTTGGAGACTTGATTTGGAGCAGTTTTGAAATTTTGTGTGGCTGCATGAAATCAAAAGTTTTATCTTGATTTTCTTCTTTCTCAGGATCTTGGTCTCTGTGTTTTTAAAGAATGATAGTTTTTATTTTACATCAGTGGGTTTAAAAGTGCAGACCCCCCCCCCCCCCCTATTTGCAGTAGTGGTCAAAAGTTTGAGGACACCTGATTGAATGTATGTCTATCATGAACTTTGGAACGTCTTGATCTAAAGCTTGAACTTCAAGGCAAATATTGACATTGTAAATGTGAGAAATGTCTTAAATTCCTGCAAGGAGTATGTTTCACAGATACGCTCGTCCATCTACTCCGAACTCCTTATTCTAGAGGCCTGGAGTAAAATCGAAACTAAAGAGTAGAGGAGAACACTTTCGGTCTCTGTGGGATTCCGTAGGTGTTCACTCCTAGTATAGGTGTCTTTATGGTTTCACTAAAACGAGGGAAAATCTTAAAAAGAAAGAAAAACTCAAGCTTTAGGACTGTTACTGTGTGTTGTCTCTCACGTGAAGGACACGGCTGATATTTTGACCTTTTTTTTTGCCTTCTGAGAGCAAGAAAACCTTTGAGTTGGTGGTGACCTGGTCGGAGGAACCTGATTCCTTTAAACTTCATGGTTGCTCTTTATGACGTAACATTACAGTATCCTTGCGTTGCTCTTACTACACTTTATTAAGCTGCTAATAAACTAGACTTTCATTATTAAGCAACGATTAAAATCAATGAAACATTTGGCACATTTGTGCATCATGATCTTGTGTTCAGTCCATGATGTTTTCTGATCATTTCTATGAAAATCTCTAGATTTCTAGTGAAGAAGCTCAAAAAATAGGTTGAAACCAGTCGAAGACTTTATGTGAACAGGGCGTCTACCTGGACTGTACTTTTTAAGCAGTTTAATGTTTTTTTTAAGCAACACACTTGTTGAATATCATTAAGAATTAAGGAGGGATTTTTCTGAGGGAAAGAAAAACATTAACGTGGCCGTAACTATGGCGACTGTTGGGAACTGTAAAGTTGCTGTGGTGTTCCAGGTGATTATTAGGGGAATCAGATTTTGTTCAAGTTGGGGAGCCCAAACTTTTTCCCGCAAAATTTTGGAAGGATGTATCAAAAAAAGGGGTGGGACTTAAAAACAGGAAGAAGAAGAATCCCCAAAAAATACAATGAAGAACAAGAGTGGATAAAATGGATCAAAGTTGACATACAGTCCTGTGCAAAAGTCTTCAGTTCTTCAGATTTTCATTCCAAACTTTCTTGTAAGTTTAATGTAATGTTGAGGAGCAGTTCTCCAGATCTTCCTGAAGGACAGTGTTGTTGTCTCTCATGTTCAGTCCAGTCTCTGTACCTGAGCAGTTCTCCAGATCTTCCTGAAGGACAGTGTTGTTGTCTCTCATGTTCAGTCCAGTCTCTGTACCTGAGCAGTTCTCCAGATCTTCCTGAAGGACAGTGTTGTTGTCTCTCATGTTCAGTCCAGTCTCTGTACCTGAGCAGTTTGATAGTTCTGTGTTGGTTAATCCACACAGTGATCTACGTCTGAACCTTCAAGCAGAACAAAGCGTCTAACTTAAGACATGAAGCAGTGAAGAACCAGGTGCAGATGATTCCAGATGATCAGGTGATTAATTTACTGCTGATGCTGGATGCTCAGTGGAACCCCTTCATGTAGAACCTTGTATCTTTAGACGCTTTGCAGCCTGTTAAAATATGTTGCCATTTCTTTTGTTTAAGCTGCTCAATCAGACAAAGATAAGAATAAAGTCGCTTTGAACCAACTCGGAGGTTCCCAGATGAGCTGTGACTTTTGCACAGGACTGTGTCAAATCTGAAATTTCTACCTGAAATGCGTTTAATTCGCTCAAATTTTGGCTTAATAAAGTGCTGCTGTTATTTGCAGCCTGTTGTGATGAGCTTAGTAAGAGCGTTGGAAAGGACATTGTAATGTCCAATAAATGTCCCTCAAAACTTCACAATTTCAGTGTAAGTCATTCCACAAAATGCTTCTGTCCTATTTAAATGTGTCCCATGTTTTGCTGTGAAATGGATGAAGAAGGATCGACTCTCTGATGATGAAATGGGTCTCAAAAAAAACAAATGTACCTGGTTTACCATCAGCTGTCCTGCAAAACTCGGAGCCTAATCATTCGAAACAGTCGGACGCTTCATTTCATAGCCATGAATTTGTTCTTTTTGTCACAGGTTCATCGATTAAACGCACATGTTCATTTTTTAACAGTTGCTGAACCAACACGGAGATGGTTCTATGGTTAGTAAGTGGGCTTTTGGATCTTCTCCACTGTATCTTTTGTAAATTTCATTTTTCATGTCCTTGTTTGAAGACATTTCGCTCTGAGACGGTTTATTTTAAGCGCGGATTCGAGGCTGAAACGAAGACAAGCTGCCTTTGTTTGGAGGGACAAAGTAACAGGAATCAAATTTGCGAATATTTTCAAGGATCGCTAAATTGAACTGTTTGCGCTCAGCCTGAGACACGTCTTTTTATTTAGTTTTTTCCTTTTTTGTTGACGTCTTTCTTCAAATTCATGTATGTATTCGAACTCTCGGACCAAAGCGCTGACTTTCTGCATTTCCGACTCGCGTGTAGAATCACCGTCACATATTTATGATGGAAATTATACTCTATATCTTAAAGGTAATCCTAATAAAATATCTTTTCTGTATTAAAACTTGAGCGGGTTTTTGTTTTACACAAAAGTATGAAATAGGTTTTAAATGATTTGTTCAGTTTTTCCTGTTGTCTGAACAACAGAGCCGAATATTCTGCAGTTTTATTAATAACTTGATCATTTTACAGCCTGAAACACGGGCATCAGTTAAAAGTGTCAAATGTTTGCGATTAGCAAAAAGCAGTTAAAACAAAAATGTATCAAGATCTTCTGAAATTGATGTTGATCGAATACATTTAAAAAGAATATAATTTCTTATGAAATGATTTCAGTAGGTTTCAAATTTTAAGTTGCTTTTAAGATACATTTTGGAATATTACCATTTTTTGTACATCATTTGGTTCAAAATGGGGGAAAATTGTGATTTTTTTTTTGGTTTTTTTTGTATTTTTTAAACAGTAAAATTACAAAGTAGATTTCTTCATGTTTTTATATCCTCAGAAATTTTTTTTTAATTTTTTTTTATCATCACTGACGTTATATAGTCATTAGGTTTGACGTTCATTTTTCCATTTTATACAACTCACTCATTTTATAATCACCTTTTGCTTTTTTCATTTTTTAATGCATTTATTTATTTGCTTGTTTGTTTGTTTCTTGGTGAAATAGTAATAGTTTTTTAGGTAGAAAAATAATAGGTAGATAATTAAAAAAATAAAGAATGAATATGGTCAATTTTTTTCATATCACACACACACATTATATGTAAATATCCAAAATATTTTTGGATGGTCCCCAACCAATGATCCTCAGATACTTTCAACAGGGTTAAACACACACCGTCCAGCAGGGGGCAGCCATATCCAGTGCCCAGGGAGCAGTGATGGGGACGGTACCTTGCTCAAGGGTACCACAGGGGAACCTACTGATCCGGGACTTGAACTAACCACCTTACGATCATGAGGGCAAGTACCAAAGTACTAGTCCATCACTGTCCCTAAATATATATACACGGTGGCACCTTGACTTACGAGTGTCCCGACTAACGAGTGTTGGAGATTGGAGCGTCTCTCGGCTGTTTTTTTTTTGTTTTGAGTTGAAGCTAAAATTCAGGTTACGAGCAGCTTCAGAGACCCACCACTAGACGGCGCCGTGAACAACAGCCGCCCAGCGTCCCGCGACTCACTGGTTCACCTGCAGCGGAAGCTCAGTGTTGTGCTGCAGTTATTTTACAAAACTTCTTTTTTCAACCGCGTGTCTGAAGAGAGTGAGTGAGGACGGAGCTGAGAAGAAGAAGAAGAGGAGGATGAGCAAAGAATTAAAGAAAGAAATGATGGAGACACACGACCGAGCTGTACGTGTAGTCGATCTGCACCTGAAACAGACACACTGGACTGTTTTTTATAAACTCCGCCCATGAAGTGAGGACAGCGTGGGGACACGGGCAGAAATCAGCCAATCGGATTCCGTTATTCAGCCTGTCTCCTCCACCTTCGTCAGCATCTTCAAGTCGACTGATCTCCAAGACAAATGCTGTAAATTATACTTAATAAAACCAGTTTACTGCAGTACATTCTATTATATTGAGTTTTTATACAATATTCCTTATTTATAAGCACATTTTTCTCATTTACAAACATGTAATGAAAAAATAACGCGGCGTTTTTTTGGGTCCGGAACAGATTAATGACATTTCGATTCATTTCAGTGGGAAAATTGATTCGACAAACAAGTAATTTGAGTTACGAGCTCCGTCACGGAACGAATTAAACTCGTAAGTCATGGCACCACTGTGTATATACTTCCAGTATAGTGATAATTACTTTACAGCATCGTTGAGGAAAATCATCACTGCACAGAAAATGATTCATAGTAGTTATTTCACAGACTGAGGCGGCGTGAAAAAGTATTCATCTGCTTTTAACTTTAGCTGAACAGCAAGCTAAGCATCTAGAGGGGACCATCCAAATAAAGATCAGTTTCTTGTAGGAGGAGGTTTAAGGATTTTGGAGAGCAGTGGATTTGATGGAAGGACTGTTTACTTTAAGTACCGACGACAGAAACTAAAGTCAAAAAACAAACTGAGGGAGATGACTCGACAACCTTCATGTTTCAGAGGCGAGGGCACACTGGTGTTTCTGCTTTGGAAGCTCCAAGAAGATGCATATGCTGAAAAAATGCCCTCCCTAGTCACCCCTGCTGCTTAAAGTCCTGTCTGCCTCTAAAATTTTGCCTCGCCTCACCAAGATAAGATCTCAGCTCACCGAGTTTACCTTTTCCCCCCAAAGCTCAGCCAGGATGAGTCGAGGCACATGCATGACATGAGAGAAAACCGATTTTGTCAGAAAATCCGTGTCTGCAATCGTCCTTTGCTTCCTGCCCGAAAACAAAATGTCTTCATGGTTGTCAGTGGTCGCACCAAAACCAGTCACAGTGCCTCTTCAATCTGAGGAAATCTGCCTCAAACACCAGACTTCAGAATCCACTTCTCAGCTGATCTGCTTTATATATTTTAGGAAAAAAATGGCCCTGCTTTCATTAAATATGGTGCAGTCTGAAAGCACTGTTTTGGACATTGGAGAAGATCATTTGTCTCCATGTCTTTCGGTCCTCTGCATCTTCCTCTTTCACATTGTCCCCCTGCATGTCCTCTCTCACCACATCCATAAACCTCCTCTTTGGTCTTCCTCTTCTCCTCTTTCCTGGCAGCTCCATCTTCAGCATCCTTCTCACGATATGCTCCTCGTCTCTCCTCTGGACATGTCCAAACCAGTGCAGTCTCACTTCTCTCACTTTGTCTCCAAACTGTCCAGCCTGAGCTCACCATCTTTAACCCCAACACTTCCACTTCTACCACCTGTCTTTTCATCAACGTCTCCAACCTTGTATAACATAGCTGGTCTCACTACCATATTGTAAATCTTCCCAACCACTTATGCTAGTATTCTTTCTGTCACAGATCAATTATATACAGTACCGTGCAAACGTTTTAGGCAGGTGTGAAAAAGTGCTGTAAACAGAACGCTTTAAGAAACAGAAATAATGATTGTTTTTTTTGATCAATTTACAAAATGCAAAGTGAGCGAACAAAAGAAAAATCTAAATCAGATCAATATCTGGTGTTTCCACCTTTTACCTTCAGAGCAGCATCAGTTCTTCTGGCCCCACAGAGCCCTGATCTCAACATCATCCAGTGTGTCTGGATCACATGAAGAGACAGAAGGATGTGAGGAAGCTACATCCACAGAAGATCTGTGCTCAGTTCTCCAATATGTTTGGAACAACACACCGGCCGAGTTCCTTCAAGAACCGTCTGCAGGTGTACCTAGAAGAACTGATGCTGTTTTGAAGGCAAAGGGTGGTCACACCAAATATTGATCTGATTTAGATTCTCTTTTGTTCATTCACTGCATTTTGTTGATTGATGAAAATAAATGATCAACACTTCCATTTCCATTTGACACTAAAAGCTTGCGCCTAATATTTTGCACGTTATCATCTGAAAGCGAATCTGGATTTACGAACCCATATTCAAATTGATTGAGTCTAAACAGAACCTGTTTTTTTTGGTGCTTCCACTTAAACCAGTCCTAAAACTTGGAGTTGCTGTAGTTTGCACATGCATGGATTTCTCCAAGTTTGAGAGCATGATGAAATCCCTTGGTTCTGAACCTTCCTGAAACTCTCGAGGAGCTTCAGGACAGCATGCGTGGTGGTGGAAGAGATTGCTTGCCGCTTTTTTTTATTTTGTCTTCTCACCATATTTGGGAACCCCACAGATTCAGGGTAGGAGTTAATGGGAAATTTTCAAAATCGTAATTTAGAGATGTGTCCGTTTGATCTGCATGTTGGCTCCAAATGCAGTTTTGAGAACCAGATCCCCAACATGCTCATCTTGTGGGTTTTCCTTTCTCCTTATATTGTACGATCGCTTTGCAGAAGCCTTGGTACAAAGATGAACCACAGGAACATGCCTTCACCAGGAACATGCCAACCAAACCCACCTACGCTCACAAATCCATGAGCTCCATCATCCCTCCGTCGTCAAGGAAGACATCTGAGGACTTCAAGACCAAGACGAGGATGCTTTGACTGTAAAACGAAACAGACAGGCTCACTCCAGCTTATGACACATGAACATGCTTTCATTATTCTGGAGATCATTCCGATTCTTCAGAGTCACATTTCGTAGGCGAATAAAGTTGAACGTGTTGTAAATACTGTAGACGAAGACAGACAACCAGAGAGTTCTTCACTTTGCTAAAGGAAGCTGAGAGTTTTGAATGTGAAATATGGAGGAAATATAAGTGCACATATGGCCAGACTCCTTATTTTAGGGAATGAAGGCTTTGAGGGAGTAGAAACAGGTATGATATGAGGATTACGCTTTTCCAGGGAGTGGCCGATCTACTCTGGCCTTCATTAAAGCCCTTTTGGGATCAAAAATCACTCAGATCTCAGCTAAAACCACCTAACATCAACATTTCTGGACTCTCTCAGTCTCCACATCACTCCCTTTGCAATTGATGAACGAACCAGTGGCTTTCTCTGTGCCCTACATCTTTCAAGAAGATTCAAGAAGTTTAGACTAGACATGTCTGCAAATGTGGGATAAGCCCAACAGCCTTAATGCAATAGACCTTAGATTAAAAGTAGTTCTGATTCTGCTCAGAGGACTAACTAGGTGTGTAGGATGATTTTATAAAAGCCTGGAATAGTCCAGTTTAGACCTCCACTCTGAAGACCAGACGTGATTGAGCTGTTGGACCTGCAGAAATGGGCGCCAGCAGGTCCTCATAAATCAGAGTCGCCAGATTGGCAGTGGGCATGGATCTTTTTCATGGCCCACCTGAGTGTGCTGCCCAAAAATTGCTCCAGTCAGAGGTGTGGAGTAGCCCAAAGTGATGATCCGGTACCGGTTCCTTCAGAGAGAACTGCAGAAGGGGAAAGCAAAAAGTGAAAGTGACTATTTGTAATTGTTAACAGCACAGCACGCAGTGAACCACAAATTAATCCTCTTTATTCAGCCTACACACACACCGTCCAGCACCCAGGGAGCAGTGATGGGGACGGTACCTTGCTCAAGGGTAACCTGTTCCTTAACATTAGGCCAACTTGGCATTAGTGCAAATCAATTCAGTTAGTTTTTTCGTATTTACATTAATGGAATTAAGTCTCTCTTTCAGACGTCCTGGCAGTTGGTAGCCTTGGGGTGGGACACTCAGCTGTGGACCAAGAAGTAGGGACTAGGCCTCGTAATTGGTTCAAGTTCCAGACCAGTAGGTTATTCTTGAGCAAGGTACCGTCCCATCACTGCTCCCTGGGAATAAATTCATTGTAGTGCAGTGCTGTCTTCATAATGTCAAATAGTCACTTTCACTTTCACCCAAGCCCTCCAGGGAATGGATGGTTGGATGGATGGATAAATAAATGCTGTAAATGTAAATAAGTGATAGTTGGGTCCTTCTGGTGTGAAATAAAGCTCTGAAGTTCCAAACTGTAAGCTGTGGATGGTGGTTAAGCAGTTCACGAGCAGAAGCAGCACATCTTAGATGGGTGGTGGTGGTCTAGTGGTGGTACTTGCCTACGGACCTATGGATTCAGAGGTTCCCGGTTCGAATCCCACCTCTAGCACTACCACCACTGGGTCCCTGAGCAAGACCCTTAACCCTGAGTGTCTCCAGGGGGACTGTCCCTGTAATCAGGACCTGTAAGTCGCTCTGGATAAGAGCGTCTGCTGAATGCCGTAAATGTAAATCTGAGAGAACCAGAACCCAATAAAACAGAACCAGTGGATTAATAATAATAATAATAAAGACAATAATAATTAACATTTTAAGTGGATCTATGACACACCTCTGCCTTCCTCACAGCTCAATCATCTCTGAAAGACTGAAGAGTGTGAAAGTCAGGACAGTTAGAGTTGAGTGATCATCTTCAGCTTAATCCACAGACGGCCTGCGTCAGGCTGCGCTGCCACCAGAGGGCGCTGATTCACAGATCATAACCTTCAATCGCTCAGTAAGAGTTCTGTTTACAAATGATTGTCTGTTTTGCTTTGTTTTGTTAATTAGTTTCAGTGAAATGGTCTAAACAGCTGTGCAAATGATTCAGTCCAATATCAACAAACTGAATCAGCAAAAAGGAATAAAAACCTGATTAATTAACAGAATTCAGCGACTGTTTTCTTTCTGATTGAAATC
Source organism: Hepsetus odoe (assembly GCA_017165825.1). Lineage (NCBI taxonomy): Eukaryota > Metazoa > Chordata > Actinopteri > Characiformes > Hepsetidae > Hepsetus > Hepsetus odoe. The sequence continues at coordinate 1,156,580 of CM029378.1, forward strand.
GAGGACTCAGAGTGATGGAGGGGATTGGTGTTAAGTGAACTTTTACTACGACTTACTGCACACTTACCCTAAACTCATTAACACACTGTTACTGCACTCTTACACTAACCTTATTAACACACACTGTAACTGCACACTTAGACTAAAGTCATTACAGCACACTTACTGCACACTTACACAAGTCATTAACACACACTGTAACCGCACACTTACACTAGTCATTAACACGCACTGTAACTGCACACTTACACTAAACTCATTAACACTGTTACTGCACACACACTAAACTCATTAACACACTGTTACTGCACACACCCACACTAAAGTCATTAACACTGTTACTGCACACTTACACTAACCTCATTAACACACACTAACTGCACACATACTAACCTCATTAACACACACTGTAACGGCACACTTACACTAAACTCATTAACACACACTGTTACTGCACACTTACACTAAACTCATTAACACACAGTTATTGCACACTTACACTAAACTAATTAACACACACTGTTACTGCACACTTACACTAAACTAATTAACACACAGTTATGGCACACTTACACTAAACTAATTAACACACACTGTTACTGCACACTTACACTAAACCCATTAACACACACACTGTCACTGCACACTTACACTAAAGTCATTAACACACACTGTTACTGCACACTTGCACTAAACTCATTAACACACACTTACTGCACAGTTACACTAAAGTCATTAACACACACTGTTACTGCACACTTACACAAGTCATTAACACACACTGTAACTGCACACTTACACTAAACTCATTAGCACTGTTACTGCACACACTAAACTCATTAACACACACTGTAACTGCACACTTACACTAAACCCATTAACACACACTTTTACTGCACACACACTAAACTCATTAACACACACTGTTACTGCACACTTACACTAAACCCATTAACACACACTGTCACTGCACACTTACACTAAAGTCATTAACACACACTGTTACTGCACACTTACACTAAACTCATTAACACACTGTTACTGCACACTTACACTAAATTCATTAACACACAATGTTACTGTACACTTACACTAAACTCCTTAACACACACTGTAACTGCACACTTAGACTAAACTCATTAACACACACTGTTACTGCACACTTAGACTAAAGTCATTAACGCACACTTACTGCACACTTACACTAAAGTCATTAACACACACTGTTACTGCACACTTACACAAGTCATTAACACACACTGTAACCGCACATTTACACTAAAGTCATTAACACACACTGTAACTGCACACTTACACTAAACTCCTTAACACACACTGTAACTGCACACTTAGACTAAAGTCATTAACGCACACTTACTGCACACTTACACTAAAGTCATTAACACACACTGTTACTGCATACTTACACAAGTCATTAACACACACTGTAACTGCACATTTACACTAAAGTCATTAACACACACTGTAACTGCACACTTACACTAAACTCCTTAACACACACTGTAACTGCACACTTAGACTAAAGTCATTAACGCACACTTACTGCACACTTACACTAAAGTCATTAACACACACTGTTACTGCACACTTACACAAGTCATTAACACACACTGTAACCGCACATTTAAACTAAAGTCATTAACACACACTGTAACTGCACACTTACACTAAACTCATTAACACTGTTACTGCACACACACACACTAAACTCATTAACACAGTTATTGCACACTTACACTAAACCCATTAACACACACTGTTACGGCTCACTTACACTAAACTCATTAACACACACTGTTACTGCGCACACTAGCCTCGTTAACACACACTGTAACTGCACACTTACACTAAAGTTATTAACACACACGGTTACTGCACACTTACACTAAACTCATTAACACACACTGTTACTGCACACACTAGCCTCATTAACACACACTGTTACCGCACACTTACACTAAAGTCATTAACAAACACTGTTACTGCACTTTTACACTAAACTCATTAACACACACTGTTACTGCACACTTACACTAAACTCATTAACACACAGTTATTGCACACTTACACTAAACTCATTAACACACACTGTTACTGCACACTTACACTAAACTCATTAACACACACTGTAACTGCACAATTACACTAACCTCATTAACACACACTGTTACTGCACACTTTCATTAATTTTAAGTTGCTTCCACACTTTTGGTGTGTAGTGATCTTTTGCAGGGATGAGGAGCAGCCACGTCTCCAGCCTGCCTGCCTCTCGTCCCTGAACACCAGACCGACCAGCGTGCGATGACTGACCCTCGGTGATCCACCTGACCGAGCGTGGAAGCTCCACTGCCAGCTAAGTGTTCATGATAGTTACAATAGCCTGTGCCATTATCATTAACACTTTTTTAGTCCTTGTTTTTACCATTAATAGTATTAGAGTCAGTTTTCTTACCAATTACAGTATTAAAGTCAGTTGTAACCAGTAATAAAACCAGTGTGAGTGCCATGGTGTTCTAGTGATAGTTTGCACTAGACCCTGAACCTCAAGCCGCTCCGGGGAGACCGTCGAAATCATTCTGAATAAGAACGTCTGCTCAGTGCCATAAATATAAATTATAAGTAACAATATTTGAGTCAGTAGCTCTATCAGTACCAGTATTCGAGTCAGTAGCTCTATCAGTACCAGTATTCGAGTCAGTAGCTCTATCAGTACCAGTTTTCGAGTCAGTGCCATTTTCAGGGACAGTATTCAAGTCTGTGGCTCTATCAGTACCAGTATTTGAGTCAGTGCCTCTATCAGTACCAGTATTTGAGTCAGTGGCTCTATCAGTGCCAGTATTCGAGTCAGTGGCTCTATCAGTAACAGTGTTTGAGTCAGCATCTTTATCAATACCAATATTTGAGTCAGTGCCATAATCAGGGACAGTATTCAAGTCAGTGGCTCTATCAGTGCCAGTATTCGAGTCAGTGCCATTATAAGGGACAGTATTCGAGTCAGTGGCTCTATCAGTTCCAGAATTTGAGTCAGTGGCTCTATCAGTACCAGTATTTGAGTCAGTGGCTCTATCAGTAACAGTATTCGAGTCAGTGGCTCTATCAGTAGCAGTATTCGAGTCAATGCCATTATAAGGGACAGTATTTGAGTCAGTGGCTCTATCAGTTCCAGTATTTGAGTCAGTGGCTCTATCAGTAACAGTGTTTGAGTCAGAATCTTTATCAGTACCAGTATTCGAGGCAGTGCCATTATCAGGGACAGTATTCAAGTCTCTGGCTCTATCAGTACTAGTATTCGAGTCAGTGGCTCTATCAGTACCAGTATTCGGGTCAGTGGCTCTATCAGTAACAGTGTTTGAGTCAGTGCCATTATCAGGGACAGTATTCGAGTCAGTAGAGCAGGTTTTTCCACAGTGTGACTCTGTCTCTTGGCCTCTAGGTGGGGCTGTTATACTGAAACCTCTTGGTTTAGGTGGGCTCCTGTGCCTCGCTTTTGTGATATATAAAGTAACAAAACCCTTCTCCCTCCTCTCTCTGTTTACTCTCTGAAAGGCTGCCTCTATTTTTGTATTGTGTTCTTGCTTCAGGGCTGTGAGTTCCTGCCTCTGTTCCTGATCTAGAACGTGTCTTTGTGTGAGTATCTGCTGACAGAACTGTCGAGACGGGTCTTTAAAAAGAACAGAAATCCATTCCACTGTCGTGGCTACAAGAAGCGCTTATGACGATAATTGCCCCGCTATCGACTGGCTGTCGGATGCAGACGGGCGGGGGGTAATTACACCTTCGTACTCCATCCGCCGCTCCCACCACCAACTTTCACCACCAAAATCACTCTGGCTCACACTCCAGCCCGGGGGCTTTATTGCGCACACACACCCTGGAGTAACTCCAGAACACTGGAGACTGCAGGAATTTACTCGAGTCAGTTTTATTTCCCTGAAAATATTTACAACTGTTGTTCACAAAGCAGGTTTGAAGAACCCAGGTCTGAGCACCAAGTCAGTAAGATCCCTAAACCTGCAGGAAGAAACCTTGGGAGGAACCGAAGGTCAAAAGGAGAACCCGTCCTCCTCTGGTCAACACCTGATGAGAGAAGGAAAAGAAAGAGGAAGTGCATTTTATAAGTTAATAGATTTAGCAGTTGAGAAGAAGGTTGTGTTGGTTTGGACATGTCCAGAGGAGACACGAGGAGAATATCAGGAGAAGGACGTTGGGGTTGAAGCTGCTACTGGACGCAGGCTCAGGTTTTGGTGCTGTTTGATGGACCGTGGGGTCTTTAAGGTACTTGTGATGGATTTTTCATCAAATCTGCTTTGGTGTAATCATTGGCCAGATATTTCGTGTCCCTCCATCTCTTTGTCTCAACACTCCTTGCAGGCATCACTGTGAAGGTCATTAAGAGGTCCTCACTGCGTCTGTAATTGATGAGACAGTGTGTTGTGCTGTGATGGATGGGATGAGTAAAGCTGAACTGTTCTGCTGAACACAGATAACCGTCATGCCGCTCGTCTCCTTACATGTCTGGATCACATGGGGGATTTTCTCAGTACCTGTCAGGACTCATAAAAATAACAGGAAGTGCTGTGTCCCATACTCTTCTCCTTCGACCGCTGCTATAAAACAC
>CM029378.1:1166218-1298718 GCA_017165825.1 Hepsetus odoe
CTCCGCTCCCTCCTGGGCCCTATTAGCCCCTGAAACAACCCCCACTTTGCTCCGGTGGGGTTAAGAACACACACTTTGATCTCTCACTGGCTCAAGTCCCCAGTTTGCTCTGCTAAGATAATTAGAGCTGATTAAAAGGCTTCCAGCTGCTGTTTGCATGAGAACGTGTGTGAACGAGAGAGTAAGCCTACGTGTGGGTGGTAGGTATTGTCTTCACAGGTGTGTGTGTGTGTGTGTGTGTGTGTGTGTGTGTGTGTGTGTGTGTGTGTGTAAGTGAACTCCTGCCCTCTGTGTGATGTGCAGCCAAAGATTAACCTAATTGAACTCGACTATTGTTCCAAATGCTCACATGGCCGAGCGCGAGGCTGCCTAAAGACCAGCACAAACCCTGCTGTTCACACACACACACACACACACACTCAATTTCATTCCATTGTCTACAGGCCTGACAAGGTGGATATATTGTACAGTGCCTTGTAAAAGTATTCACCCCCCCTTGGCATTTTTCATGTGTTGTTGCCTCACAACCTGGAATTAAAATGGATCATTTACAGAACATGGCTACAACTTTGAAGATGTTTTTTTTTTATTGTGAAGCAAACAACAAAAAGGACAAAATAACAGAAAGCTTCAGTGTGCATAACTGTTCACCCCCCTAAGGTCAGTACTTTGTAGAGCCAACTTTTGCTGCAATTACAGCTGCAAGTCTCTTTGGATGAGTCTCTATGAACTTGTCTCATCTTGCCATTGGGATTGTTGCCCGTTCCTCAAGGCACAACTGCTCCAGCTCCTTCAAATTGGATGTTTTTCGCTTGTGAACGGCAATCTTCAAGACTGACCACAGATTCTCAGTTGGATTGAGGTCTGGACTTTGACTGGGCTGTCCCAACACATTTAAATGTTTCCCCTTAAAGCACTCGAGTGCTGCTTTAGCAGTATGCGTCGGGTCATCATCCTGCTGGAAGGTGAACCTCCGTCCCAGTCTCAAATCACAGGCAGACTGACAGGTTTTGCTCAAGAATATCCCTGTATTTAGCTCCAACCATCTTTCCCTCCACTCGGACTAGTTTCCCAGTCCCTGCTGCTGAACAACATCCCCACAGCATGTTGCTGCCACCACCATGTTTCACTGGGGGTGATGGACTGCATTGGGTTTGCGTCAGACAGCATTTTCCTTGGTGGCCAAAGAGTAAAATTTTAGTCACATCTGACCAGAGCACCTTCCTCCATACATTTGGGGAGTCGCCAACAGGCCTTTTGGCAAACTCTAAACATGCCTTCTTATGAAAGTGAAAGTGACAATTTCAAAGTCATTGCGAGGTCACAGCACAGCAGACAGTGAACCACAACGAAATTGGACCTTTGCATTTAACCCATGCACACTCAAACACCGTGCAGCAGTGGGCAGCTATTGAAAGCGCCCGGGGAGCAGTGACAGGGACGGCACCTTGCTCAAGTGTACCTCAGGGCAACCTATTGGGATAGGGGTTCGAACCCCCGATCCGCAGATCACGTGGCTAACGCCCTAACCACTAGGCCACCGCTGCTTATTTTTAAAGTTAAGTAATGGCCACTCCTCCATAAAGCCCAGCTCTGTGGAGTGTAAGGCTGATTGTGGTCCTGTGGACAGATACTCCAGTCTCTGCTGTGGATCTCTGCAGCTCCTTCAGGGTTACCTTTGGTCTCTGTGCTGCCTCTCTGTTTAATGCCCTCCTTGCCCGTTCTGTTACTTGTGGTGGGTGGCCCTCTCTTGGCAGGTTTGTTGTGGTACCATTTTCTTTGCAAAATGAAGATGATGGATTTGATGGTGCTCTGGGGGATCATCAAGGATTCTGATATTTTTTTATAACCCAACCCAGACTTGTTCTTCTCAACAACTTTGTCCCTGACTTGTTTGGAGAGCTCCTTGGTAAGGAGCCTTACAACCCTTACACACCATCCTGCATGGGGCAGCAATATCCAGCACCCAGGGAGCAGTGATGGGGATGGTACCTTGCTCAAGAGTACCTCAGGACAAATTACTTGGATTCAAACCCACAACCTTCAGATCCTGGTGCCTGTATTCGTAGGTAAGCCAGATAAATACTATGAAATTATACTTTTTTGAACGTATTTGAAAGAATACTTTGAGGGGCTTTGAAGAGGATGAAGAATGGAAAGGCTGCTGGTCCTGATGAAATACCGGGTGGATGGCTGTTGAGTTTCTGACTAGATTGTTTAACAGAATCTTGGAAAGTGAGAAGATGCCTGAGGAGAGGAGGAGAAGTGTACTGGTACCAATTTTCAAGAATTAGGGTGATGCACAGAGCTGTAGTAACTAAAGAGGGATAAAGTTGATCAGACACACCATGAAGTTCTGGGAAAGAGTCGTGGAAGCAGGTTAAGAAAAGAGGAGATGATCAGTGAACAGCAGTATGGTTTCATGCTGAGAAAGAGCTCTACAGACACAATGTTTGCTCTGAGGGTGTTGATGGAGAAGTACAGAGAAGGTCAGAAGGAGTTACATTGTGTCTTTGTGGAGAAAGCAGATGACAGGGTGTCTAGAGAGGAGTTGTGGTTCTGTATGAGGAAGTCTGGAGTTACAGAGAAGAATGTGAGAGTAGTTCAGGATATGTGTGATGGCAGTGTGACAGTGGTGAGATCTGCAGCTGCACTGACAGATGCATTTTAAGAAGAGGTTGGACCCGGTGCTGGCAGGTTGGAATGGGTGGAGAAAATTGACAGGAGTGATCTGTGACAGACGGATACCAACGAGTGAAAGGTTTACAGGACGGTAGTGAGACTAACTATATACTTCAGAGACAGACCTACTGGTTGAACCTACCCTGGCCTGAGACACGAACCCATGACCTTCTGGTCCTGGGGCCTAGTGCCTAACATCTAGACCACTGATGAGAAAAATCAGGGCACAATCCCGCTCAAAGATTTGACAGAATCTAATCAGAGATACAGAATATCCCCAGCAAAACACACAGATTTCTGCACAGAGATGGGAAAGCATGACTGTTCTGTCCCAATTAATGGTGATGAGTCCAGACTGAGCTGACATGAGTGTTGTGAGGTCCACCTCGTGAACAGAGCCAGAGCTTCAACAACAGGAGAAAGATCGACGGACCAGCCTTCTCTGTCCTAATACCTTCGGCCGAGCAAGCCTTATTAAAATGGACATGTCCAGTCGTCTCAGGGCATTGGAGACCAAAACACTGTCAGCATCATTAGCCGTTGTTTCCTGCAGCTTTGTCTGGCCTGGAATTTATCGTGATCCAGAGAGGCCACTTGCAGCTCGGGCAGAATTTGCTGGCACGTCAAACGGGGATTAAACCGTGTGATGTGATTGTTCTTTGTTTCTAAAAAGGCCTGTTGTTTGTGTCTATTACAGGAACAGCTGTGGTGATTCTGAGCACAAGCTCATGATGAGGCTTATAATCTCATAACGTCTCTCAGCACTGCTCCCTCTCAGGTTTAATGGCATCGAACTCTTCTAACAGCTCTGCAAATTCTAAAACTTTTCCCAATTCACTCTGCAAACACTGCAGGACTAAAGCAGCAGCTGCAAAAGTGCTGCTTTCCCTTTTCATGTGTTTGGGGTGCCTCAAGGTTCAATACGTGGGTCATCAAAGTTTCTGTGTTATATTAAATTATCGAGCTTAAAAAGTCAACTTTACACCATTGTTTTTAATCAAAGATGGTGAAAACATTTAATTGCAGTTTGTGAAAAGTGCCCAGTGCTTTGATTTCCTTTAATGGGATACATCAAAGCATGCCGTTCACTTCCCACTCTTTACAGGCCATATATGGCATCCTGCAACAAAACAGTTATGTGATACCAAATCATGTAGCGGTCTATTAGCCTACAGCAGTTTAGCTCCGCCCATTAAGGGTAAAGATTATAGAGTTTGAGCCTGGACTGCATTTTCAGTACAGAGAAACCGATCTGAAGCTGTTTGAGCAGCGATGTTCTAGTGTTCAGGGACGAGGCCCCTGGATTGGAAGGTCATGGGTTCGAATCCCAGACCAGTAGGTTGGCCTGAGGTACCCTTGATCAAGGCACCGTCCCCATCACTGCTCCCTGGGTGCTGGATATGTCTGTCCCCTGCTGGACGGTGTGTGTGTGTTAAATACAAAGGATGTATTCTCTTCTCTTCTCTTCTTTTCTGACCTTGATTTCACTGTGGCTCATCCATTTCTCTCCTGTTATTCGCTTCACGGCTTCGGATGGAACAGATTACTGCTCGCTCTCTCACACACACTCACACACACACACACACACACACACACACACACACACACACACACTCTCCATTCATCTTCCTCTCCAACCAGTGTTTTGACAGCCAGTTAATATTTGCTGGATGATTTATCAGATGATAATTAACGCCGACTGAAGGGCTCCTTCATTACGGAGATACGAGGTAATGATGGAGATCACACTCGGCTGGATTTGAAGCACATTTGTGCTGATTCGAGTGTGTGTATGAACTCTGTGTGTCTCGGTTCTTATACTGGGTTCAACTGGATACGACTGGATAATTCTAGTTTTCACTGTTGGCTCGACTGACTTGGACTTCATCAATCAAGGTTAAGGTGCAGTAATTAAAACACCAAGTACTAAATCTGGGGCTTAAGCCCCGCCCATCCCGTGAACACGTGGGTCTGATTTATCCTGCCTCTAAAACACATTCTGGATTCATGTTTATTTCATTTATTATTATTCTTACGACAGATCGCACAGTGAGAAAGTTGTGGGTTCTAGTTCCAGTCTGGGTTCTTTCTGTGTGGAGTGGACATCTCCTTGTGTAGGTTTCCTCCAGGAGAACCAGTTTTCTCAAGAACTAAATTCAAATGAAATCCCTGAACTTTCTCTTACTCCTTTATTCATTCATTGCGTTTTAAATGGATGAGCCACAGTGAAATCAAGGTGAGAAGACAAGAGAAGACGAGACTGGACTCGGAGACTGGACTCGGAGACTGGACTTGGAGACTGGACTCGACAAGACAAAACTCGGAGACTGGACTGGACTGAAAATGAGAGACAACAATACTGTCCTTCAGGAAGATCTGGAGAACTGCTCAGGTACAGAGACTGGACTGAACATGAGAGGCAACAACACTGTCCTTCAGGAAGATCTGGAGAACTGTTCCTCAACAGTAAAAATACAAGAAAGTCTGCAAGCGAAAATAAGAAGACCTGTTATATCTTGGGAGAAAATATCTCAACATCTGTTAATGTAGCATAAAATGAAAGATGTGCATCTTCTCATGGTGAAAAAGAAGTGAAGGATGGAGTATTCTGTGCTGCAGCCTGTGCTGGTGCATTACCATTTTCCTGGTTATCTTTGCGCTGGAGGTAAAGGTGATAAACATCACAGACTGGTCATAAATCAGACGTCTGGGCGGCCGTTCCTGCTGATAAATGCGCTGTAGGTCCGGCACAGGACTGGACGTCCTGCCGGGCAGTGAGGGGGTGGGTAATCGCAGAATTCCTGACGAATGGCAGAGCTTTCTTGCTCTTAGTGTTATTAATGGAGGCGGCAAGAAAAGGGGGGTGACTCAGAAGCTGCCAAGATGCTGTCATGCCTGCACTTTGTGTATCCGAGGATGAATAAAACAGACAACACTTCCTCATCCTCTCTTCTTCTTCCTTCTATTCTTCTCACAGTCTCAAAAACCAGTAATATTCACTTCCCGAAAGTCAATCCAATCTAATCTGAGGACTCTGTCTGAGCTGAGTCTCTGGGTTGCGAGTCAGAGCGTTAAGTTTCTGCTATAAAAGGACGAGTTGAGTGTAAAAGTCTTTGTTCTAGTTGAGTCAAAGTCAAGTTGTCAGTATTTGGGGGGGAAGTGAGAATTCAATCTAGTTTCTGAAGTGCGAGTCTGTGTCAAACATCAAATGTGCAAGACTGAGGTGAGTCGAGGCTCTCTGGGCTGAGTCAAAGCATAAATCTCTAGGAGTCAAATCTCTTGAGTTTCTCTTGACTGAGTCTAAGTCTTGGGTCTTGCAAATGTTCCTCTCAGACACTGTATGTATGATGTTTGTGAAAGTTACTATGTACACATACAGTAAATACTAAGCAGATCGTCCATCTCCATGTCTGCCTGTCCATTTCCATCTCCGTGTCTTCTATGTCCTCTCTCATCACATCGATAAACCTCCTCTTTGGTCTTCATCTTCTCCTCTTTCCTGGCAGCTCCATCTTCCTGCTCCTTGTCTCTCCTCTGGACATGTCCAAACCAGTGCAGTCTCGTTTCTCTGACTCCAAACCGTCCAACCTGAGCTGTCCGTCTAATACACTCCTTCCTAATCCTGTCCATCCTCTTCTCTTGACCCAAATCTCAGCATCTTGAACTCTGACACCTCCAGCTCCACTGAAGAATATGAAAGACACTGTGTTGAGTCGGTAAAAGTCTCTCCATCACTCTCTCTCACTCTCTATCGTTCTCACTCTCCATCTCTAGAATGAAGTGTATTAATTTGCAGCATCTGGCCAACTTCAGAGAGTGCTAACTGTAAAGACACCTCCTTCATTTGGGGCGATAAATTACTCTATTAATTACTAAGGTATTACAGCCGACAGGGTCACCTTCTGCTTCTGGACTCTCCCCATCTATCTCACACACACACACACACACACACACACACACACACACACACAAACACAGACTGATGTGAGTGATGGGCCCAATTAGGGAACACTGGACTGAGCCCCACCATCTGTGTGAGAGTTCGAAAGACAGAGTGTGTGTGTGTGTGTGTGTGTGTGTGTGTGTGTGTGTGTGTGTGTGTTTTATGCTGTATTAGGAAACACCTATTCAGTATTTGTTTCTGGGCACCTGCCTGTAGATAATCTCACAGTAACCTAGCCTCACTTACACACACAGAGATGGGACGTCATTTTTGGTTTTTGGTCCGGTTCATATAGAGTTGTGTGGAACTGAGTCAGGTTCAGACATACAGCACTGTGCCAAAGTTTTAGTCAGGTGTGTAAAAATGCTGTAAACAGAACGCTTTCAGAAATGGAAGTGTTCATCATATATTTTCATCAATCAACAAAATGCAGTGAATGAACAAAAGAGAATCTAAATCAGATCAATATTTGGTGTGACCACCCTTTGCCTTCAAAACAGCATCAGTTCTTCTAGGTACACTGTCACATGGTTTCTGAAGGAGCTCGGCCAGTAGGTCGTTCCAAACATCTTGGAGAACTGAGCACAGATCTTCTGTGGATGTAGCTCCTCACATCCTTCTGTCTCTTCATGTGATCCAGACACACTGGATGATGTGGAGATCAGGGCTCTGTGGGGCCAGAAGAACTGATGCTGCTCTGAAGGTAAAAGGTAGAAACACCAGATATTGATCTGATTTAGATTTTTCTTTTGTTCCTCACTTTGCATTTTGTAAATTGATCAAAATAAACAATCATTATTGATATTTCTGAAAGCGTTCTGTTTACAGCATTTTTTCCACACCTGCCTAAAACTTTTGCACAGTACTGTGTATCTTTGATAAAGAGTCCGGTTCTAATAGTTTTTTGGTCTACATTCAGGTTCAGACACTGTTTTTGGGTCTACAAATTGTCATTTTTGATCTACTTTGATCATAGCTCTTTGCTATTCAGTTAGCTTTTTGGTATGAGGTCAGTTTAGTACATAAATCTTTGATATTCATTTACATTTATGGCATTTAGCTGATGTTCTTATCCAGAGTCCCCCTGGAGCAGCTTGGGGTTGAGGGTTTTGTTCAATTGAATTTAATTGTTTTAATTTAATTGTGACTGTTCTTGTCATTGCGAAAACACACAGTGAACCACAATGAAACTGGACCTCTGCACTGAACCCATGCACACACCGTGCAGCAGGGAGCAGCTATGAAAGCGCCCAGGAAGCAGTGACGGGGACGGTACCTTGCTCAAGGGTACCTCAGGACAACCTACTGGTAAGGGGTTTGAACCACCAATCTTCCAATCCTGTGCCTCCCTAACCACTAGGCTACCGCTGCCGAGTATCCGTATAGCCGAGTATCCGTATTCAGTCAGGTTCAGACAAGGTTATTTGATATCCAGTCAGGTTCAGACTTTTTGGTCTATTGTCAGGTTCAGGAAGTGGATTTGGGAGAGAAGTTTGTGGAGCTACCACCAGTTAACCCATGACCCAACCCATGCAAGACATCAGCCTTCACCACAGCCTGTAATCCCCTGATCTTAAACAGTTCAACCAAATGTGCTAACCCAATGAATAAGCCAAGTTCAATCACATTAACAGTCTTGATTAATCTTAAACAAATTCATCTACAGACGTCCTTTAACCTCTACCATGACCTTCATCTCATTAATGACTTTTAGAACGGGCCTCGACTGACCTCTCTCCAGCCTTTCAGTTCTCGTAGGCCATTTCTGGGGTTCAGAAGAGGAGTTTTGAATCATTTCCTCACAGCCAGTCCTTTATTGGGACACTCCTACTGTAAAGCACTTGCTCATTTGTCTCCATCATTGGAGAGTTTTTGAGATTTGATTAGCAGCTGTGGGATCAATGGTGTCAGTTGGTATTCTGCAGTGTCTGCTTTCTGTAAATGAAAGTGCTCCTGCAGACTCTATCTATTACACATCTGTCAAACCGATCCGGGCCAATAAAGGGTGGGATCTGAAGGACAGTTTGTCTGGGCTCGGATCCACCACGTCCTAAATCTAGCATCTGAATGGGGTCCACCATGAGTCTTACATAGGAAGGTAGATGTAGAATATGTTGGAACAAATACAGGATGGTATTTATAAGTTCCACCATGTTCTATATCTGTAATGCTGTATGGGTTCCTGGATATCCATAATCTACTATCCTGTATGAGTTCCACCATGTCCTGCCTCAGGTCTACCATGTTCTACATCTTCCAGGCTTTATTGATGGTATTGAGATGTAAGCACCACCTCTAAAGTGGATCCGAAGTCTTGGCTGATTGGCTGGGGTGAACTGTGTAAATGTATTTTTTTGAGAGTGAGAGTGAAGCGTTCCTGCAGGTGTTCTCATGCAGGCCTAATTACAGTGATTAAAATCATTTAGGAGATGCTCTGTCATCATGCTGTTATCACTTATCTCCGTAGCCAAACATTCACATGCTGTTGGTAATGAACCGTAGTCACTAAAGTGAAGCATATGGATATGTCTGCTCCAGCTGGTGTGATCTCTCTGCAAACACCTCTTCACGAAACACTCGACCTTTACACTACATGACTTGATCTGAAAATAATATAAATCAGTCAACACTCCAAAAATACACTTCAGTAAAAAAGTAGAAAAGGAGATATTAGGGTATTAACACCACAATAAACACTAATATACACTAGAATAGGAGATATTAGTGTATAAACACCACAATAAACACTAATATACACTAGAATAGGAGATATTAGTGTATAAACACTACAATAAACACTAATATACACTAGAATAGGAGATATTAGTGTATAAACACAAACACTACATACACTAGAATAGAGATATTAGTGTATAAAACACAATAAAATACCACATACTCCAGAATAGAGATATTAGTGTATAAACACTACAATAAACACTAATATACACTAGAATAGAGATATTAGTGTATAAAAACACAATAAACACTAATATACACTTAGAATAGGAGATATTAGCAGAGCAAACACAATAAACACTAATATACACTGAATAGGAGTATGTGTATAAATACAATAAAACACTAATATACAATTAGAATAGGAGATATTAGTGTATAACACTACAATAAACAATTAATATACATCCCTAGAATAGAGATATTAGTGGCAAACACTACAATAAACACTAATATACACTAGAATAGGAGATAATTAGTGTATAAACACTACAATAAACACCAATATACACTAGAATAGAAGATATTAGTGTATAAACACCACAATAAACACTAATATACACTAGAATAGGAGATATTAGTGTATAAACACTCACAATAAACACTAATATACACTAGAATAGGAGATATTAGTGTATAAACACTACAATAAACACCAATATACACTAGAATAGTGAGATAATAGTGTATAAACACTACAATAAAACACTAATATACACTAGAATAGGAGATATTAGTGTATAAACACAATAAACACTCAATATACACTAGAATAGAGATATTAGTGAGCAACACAATAAACACTAATATACACTAGAATAGAGATATTAGTGTATAAACACTACAATAAACACCAATATACACTAGAATAGGAGATATTAGTGTATAAACACTACAATAAACACTAATATACACTAGAATAGGAGATATTAGTGTATAAACACTACAATAAACACTAATATACACTAGAATAGGAGATATTAGTGTATAAACACTACAATAAACACTAATATACACTAGAATAGGAGATATTAGTGTATAAACACTACAACAAACACCTCAATATACACTAGAATAGAGATATTAGTGTATAAACACCACACAAACACTCAATATACACTAGAATAGAGATATTAGGTGTATAAACACTACACAAATACCAATATACACTAGAATAGGAGATATTAGTGTATAAACATTACAATAAACACTAATATACACTAGAATAGGAGATAGTGTATAAACACTCACAATAAACACTCAATATACACTAGAATAGTATGCTTAGTGTATAAACACTACAATAGCCTACTAATATACACTAGAATAGGAGATATTAGTGTATAAACACTTTCAATAAACACTAATATACACTAGAATAGGAGATAATAGTGTATAAACACTACAATAAACACTAATATACACTAGAATAGGAGATATTAGTGTATAAACACCACAATAAACACTAATATACACTAGAATAGGAGATATTAGTGTATAAACACTCACAAAAACACTAATATACACTAGAATAGGAGATATTAGTGTATAAACACAATAAACACAAATATACACTAGAAGTAGAGACACAGTGCAATAAACACTGCAATAAACACTAATATACACTAGAATAGGAGATATTAGTGTATAAACACCACAATAAACACTAATATACACTAGAATAGGAGATATTAGTGTATAAACACCACAATAAACACTAATATACAATAGAATAGGAGATATTAGTGTATAAACACACAAACACTAATATACACTAGAATAGTATAATAGTGGCAAACACCACAATAAATGACTAATATACACTAGAATAGGAGATATTAGTGTATAAACACTACAATAAACACTAATATGCCACTAATAGACACAAAGTATAAACACTACAATAAACACTAATATACACTAGAATAGAGATATTAGTAGAAACACAATAAACACTAATATACACTAGAATAGGAGATATTAGTGTATGAACAGCACAATAAACACTAATATGTACTAGAATAGGAGATATTAGTGTATAAACACAATAAACACTAATATACACTAAAATAGGAGATATTAGTGTATAAACACCACAATAAACACTAATATACACTAGAATAGGAGATACATGTATAAACACAATAAACACTAATATACACTAGAATAGGAGATATTAGTGTATACACACCCCGAGAAACACACATATACACTAGAATAGGAGATATTAGTGTATAAACACAATAAACACTAATATACACTAGAATAGAGATGGACAGTGTATAAACACACAAACACTAATATACACTTAGAATAGAGATATTAGTGTATAAACAATACAAACACTAATATACACTAGAATAGGAGATATTAGTGTATAAATACCACAATAAACACTAATATACACTAGAATAGGAGACATTAGTGTATAAACACAATAAACACTAACATACACTAGAATATGAGACATTAGTGCATAAACACAATAAACACTTAATATAAATTAGAATAAGAGATATTAGTGTATAAACACAAACACTAATATAAACAAGAATAGGAGATATTAGAGTACAAACACCAATATAAACACTATCAGGAGATATTAGTGTATAAACACTACAATAAACACTAATATACACTCAGAAGTAGAGATATTAGTATAAACACAATAGAAACACTAATATACACTAGAATAGAGATAATAGTAGAGCAAACACAATAAACACTAATATACACTAGAAGGAGATATTAGTGTATAACACAATAAAACACTAATATACACCTGAATAGAGATATTAGTGTATAAACACTACACAAACACTAATATACACTAGAATAGGAGATATTAGTGTATAAACACTACAATAAACACTAATATACACTAGAATAGGAGATATTAGTGTATAAACACTACAAATAAACACTAATATACACTAGAATAGGAGATATTAGTGTATAAACACAATAAACACTAATATACACTAGAATAGGAGATATTAGTGTATAACACTACAATAAACACTAATATACACTAGAATAGGAGATATTAGTGTATAACACAATAAACACTAATATACACTAGAATAGGAGATATTAGTGGATAAACACTACAATAAACACTAATATACACTAGAATAGGAGATATTAGTGTATAAACACAATAAACACTTAATATACACTAGAATAGAGATATTAGTGGCAAACACAACAAACACTCAATATACACTAGAATAGGAGATAATAGTGTATAGAACACAATAAACACTAATATACACTAGAATAGGAGATATTAGTGTATAAACACTACAATAAACACTAATATACACTAGAATAGGAGATAGTGTATAAACACAATAAACACTAATATACACTAGAATAGGAGATATTAGTGTATAAACACACAAACACTAATATACACTTGAATAGGAGATATTAGTGTATAAACACCACAATAAACACTAATATACACTAGAATAGAGATATTAGTGTATAAACACAATAAAACATAATATACACTAGAATAGGAGATATTAGTGTATAACACAATAAACACTAATATACACTAGAATAGGAGATAATAGTGTATAAACACTACAATAAACACTAATATACACTAGAATAGGAGATATTAGTGTATAAACACTACAATAAACACTAATATACACTCAGAATAGGAGATATTAGTGTATAAACACACAAAATACTAATACACACTAGAATAGGAAGATATTAGTGTATAAACACTACACAAACACTAATATACTACCTAGAATAGGAGACATTAGTGTATAAATGACAATAAACACTAATATACACTAGAATAGGAGATATTAGTGTATAAACACAATAAACACTCAATATACACTAGAATAGAGACATTAGTATAAATGAATTTTTCACAATAAAACACTCAATATACACTAGAATAGGAGATATTAGTGTATAACACAATAAACACTAATATACACTAGAATAGGAGATATTAGTGTATAAACACTACAATAAACACTAATATACACTCAGAATAGGAGATATTAGTGTATAAAACACAACAATAAACACTAATATACACTAGAATAGGAGATATTAGTGTATAAACACAATAAACACTAATATACACTAGAATAGGAGATATTAGTGTATAAACACTACAATAAACACTAATATACACTAGAATAGGAGATTGTTGCCAATGATAGATTTCAGTAAATGTTTCCATACACTAGACTGGAAATAATTCTCCATGAAGACCAATAAAGAAACGTTCTTATCCGCAAGAACAGGAGATGTTCATTCATAATACTCAATAAAATCTTCTTTACCTTAGAACATATTAGTCCATAATTAGTTAAAAAATTGACTAATTATTTTTATACTGTACAATAGTCAATAAACCCTTTTGTATAATATAATTTGAGCTATTAATCCAAAATAATCAACAAACACTACTATACACCAGGGTGTATTAATCCATTTACACCTTAGAAATTGCTGCAATAGAGTAGAACAGCAGATTTACATGAACACTATTATACACTAGATGATTAGATAAGAGTCAGTACACTGGAATTGTAGATACTTGTTGAGATATATTTCAAAGTGAAAGTGACTACCCTTGTCATTGTGAAACGCAGCACAACACAATGAAATTCAACCTCTGCATTTCACCCACACACACACGTGCAGCAGGGGGCAGCTATTGAAAGTGCCTGGGGAGCAGTGACGGGGACAGTACCTTGCTCAAGGGCAACCTACTGGTGAGGGAATCGAACCCACAATCTTCCGATTCAGGGCAACTCCCTAACCACTAGGCCACCGCTGCCCCAAAACTCAGTAAACGTGCTTACGCCAATTAGATATTAGTTAACAAAACAGCCTCAGTTAGCTTCTCCTTGGTAACTGTTGCTATGCCCTAGCAAAGTAGATCCATTAGTACATAAACTAACTTCCAGAGTAAAGCTATCCAAAATTGTGTCTTTGTATCTCAAACAAAGCTGGTGGATGAAATTGATTATTTAAATTTCAGAACAAGCTTTTCAGGTACGCTTAAATGTCCCTCACTTCAAGCATCAAGAAGTAGATTAAAATGATGAAAATTTCAATGAGTGTTTTTCCAGTTCAAGGAACTCCAGGCTGGATCTCCAGATTGATGGGTTTTGAAGGCTGTAGAGATGCTAAACCCTCTTTCAGTCTTTGGGTTTCTTAGTTCCTTCTTCGGCGCAGATTCCATAATAACTAAGAGCTGAACATGCAGAGTCCAGCTGCTCTCAGATCAGATTAAATTCAACTTCAAGACCGTGGGCCAGACCTTCCGTGATCTGTTTCTGGAGCTCCTGAAGACACTAGCAGAGCTGTGGCCCAGCTTGGACATCAGCTTATTTATTAAACAATACGGTCACAAATCATTCACCTCCCTGTAGAGCCGGACTGTATGACCTTTTCTTAGAGCTGTTTCTGGAGGCCAATTTTTCTTCTCTTCATCCCTGCTCATGCTTCCTGTGTTGTCTGACCCTCAGACCTCCCAGTGTGTGCAGTTTGGCAGAAAAAAGCTTGTGGGAAAGCCTTGCTTGGCAGAGTGAGCAGCTCAGGTGTAGCTGTGAACAATACCCTCAGTTATAGCCCCCCAGGGTGGGGGGGGGCAAACAGACTAAAATTATTCATTACCGGAAACTTTGATGAATTCAGTTACTCTCTAAACAGATGGAGCATCGGTGGTCTCATGATCAGGGCGAGGCCCCAGTGTCAGACAAGTAGGATTGCTCCGAGGTACCCCTGATCAAGGTACCGTCCCCCATCACTGCTCCCCAGGTGCTGGATATGTCTGCCCCCTGCTGGACGGCGTGTTTGTGTTAAAAACAGAGGATGTGTTTGGTTGTGGGTCACTGTGTTCACTATGACTAATGGTCACTTTCACGTCACTGGCCACTTTATTAGAAACACCCACCTTGTACCTTAAGTCTCTGGCCACTTTATTAGAATCTCTTCTGCAGGTGAACAGGTACCGACTGCATTTAATCTGCTGCACATTTTTGCAACTTCTACCTCATTCATCCCTTCTTCAGGACCACCGCTGATCTGGTGTTATTTGGATGTGGATGTTCTCAGCAGTGTGGCCTGCAGGCCAAGCAGCACATGGAAAAAAGAAATCCAGAGGACAGGAGCTTTGTGGACCCTGATAATAATAATAATAATCCTTTATTTATAATCCCACGAATGGGAAATTCGCTCTCTGCATTTCACCCATACACACATGTGCAGCAGTGGGCTGCTATTGAAAGCGCCCGGGGAGCAGTGATGGGGACGGCACCTTGCTCAAGGGTCCCTCAGGGCAACCTACTGGGAAGGGGTTCGAACCCCCGATCCTCCGATCATGTGGCTGACACCCTAACCACTAGGCCACCGCTGCCCAATATGATGAAGGTCTGGAGGAGCTGCACACTGACAGATGGGCTCCAGGCTACACTCCAGCAAGGTGGAGCTGCAAGGGAGGGGTTTCTGATAAAGTGGCCAGGTATTTACGTCTCCCTATTATCACTCTCTTGAAAGAAGCCCAGTAATCCAGTAATACTGGAGCTGTTTGCACATTACAGCATAATCACTCATTCGCTCAGGACAGAATCAATCCTCCAATCCTCCGCAACGCTCAGCAACGCTCATCCATCACAGGGATTACTGCTCCATATTGATCTGTCTAGCGGAGGCTGTAGGGCTGGAAGTGATTGTTTTAGTGGGGAGATGTTTCTGCTATCGAGTGTACCATTGACTCAGCACACACATCCACAGTCTGGCAAACATCTGGCACTACCACCGATCAATACACACGCCAATAAACACACAATAAACATCCATCATGGTGGGCAGGAGGAAAGGAAAACAGCTTCACTATGGCGTTGGTCACATTAACAGTAATTGCAGGTGATTCAAAGGAAATAGAACCTGCTTCCTCCACACCGTGGATGATCTAATTCCAGTCCCAAAACAGTTATCCACCAAAACGCTCTGGAGATTCGTTCCAAAATGAAGACTTCAGACACACTAAACTTGGTCTCTGATATTGAGTTTTAATCATGTTTTATCTGTTGTTTATACAAACACACACACACAAAATGACTGCACACACACTAATCTCGTTAACACACTGTTACTGCACACACACTCGGTTCAACACTCAGCCCTCTGTCTGTGTTCATTACCGCAGTTCTGTCTATTATCCCATCAGTAAATCTGTTTATTTATGGAGAGTTATTGTTGCTTCCAAGCGATGGCCTGTCTGTAAATCGTTCTGTCCATCTTCCAGCCTTCCTCCCTCTTTTTGTTTTTGTTTGCCCCTCCTTCTCTCGTCCCTTACCTCTCATTATCTCTGTAGAACATCTGTTGTGGTCCTGGCCTCTCCTTGACCTGCTTCTTCATTGTTGCTCCAAACTCAACTCTGAAAATAAACACCGAACTTCCAGCCTCAGCACCTGTTTCCATGGAGAGGGGGAAATCCTCGCACAGTGGCTGTTTCCTCCATTAAAGTGACAGATCTGTGAAAAATGTACACATTTCGTCCTTCAGCCTGCACAGGGCTGATCAGCAACACCAGTGTTTGGCATGAGACCACACTCTGTTCACCAGTAAAGTAAAAAATAATAAAATAAAGTCGTGATTCCGTTACTTTACTCAGTATGGTTGAAAAAGAACAGCGTAGTATTCAGAACATAAAAGTAAAAAGTACAGGAATATAATCAGAATAGAAAAGTTAAAAGAAGGTACCCTGAGGTACCTTAGAGCAAGGTAACGTCCCCATCACTGCTCCCATGGCACTTTAAATAGCCGCCCCCTGCTACACGGTGTGTTGGTGAAAAGCTGAAGTTGAGTTTTGTTGTGGTTCACTGTATGCTGTGTTTCACAATGACAGAAATAGTCACTTTCACTTCACTTTAATTAATTTTTCTTTTCATCCTTCCTGTACTTTTTACTTTGCACTCTGAGTCTATTCCTGTACTTTCTCCTTTATACTCTCAGTACATTCCTGTACTTTTACTTTATACTCTCAGTACATTCCTGTACTTTTACTTTACACTCTCAGTACATTCCTGTACTTTTACTTTACACTCTCAGTACATTCCTGTACTTTTTACTTTACACTCTCAGTACATTACTGTACTTTTTACTTTACATTCTCAGTACATTCCTGTACTTTTTTCTTTACACTCTGAGAACATTTTAGTACTTTTTATTTTACACTCTCAGTACATTCCAGTACTTTTTACTTTATACTCTCAGTACATTCCTGTACTTTTTGCTTCATACTCTCAGTACATTCCTGTACGTTTTCACTTGTACTGAGTAAAGTGGTAGATTCAGTACTTTTACCAGAGTCCTTTTTTAGTATCCGTACTTCTACTGGAGGGAGGAAAGGGTGGACTTTTGTCACCTCTTGTTACAAATCAAGTGTGTTGACAAGCAAGTTAGATCTGACCAGACAGTAACAGAGTGTTTGAGTGTGTGTGATGAAGCCAGAACAATAATCTGCAAAACAATGAACCAGGCCTTAAAGACTCACAGGAGAAATGATTCTGATGTGAGTGTTTGATGTGCTGACTCTGATCGACCATACAACGTTCAAAACACACTTTCTCCTTGTTATCATACAGGAACGCTGGAGAAACAACCGTGTGTGTGTTTGTGTGTGTGTGTGTGTGTGTGTGTGTGTGTAGCAATAAATCTTGTTTTAATCTGGGATTTGGTGCAGGAAGAGAAAGAGAGAGAGAGTTTTAATCTCGTTCTCATGTCGGAGTGACAGATTTTGCCCTTCAGCTAAGGTTACACACTCCCACACACACACTCATGCATGCATACACACACATATATCACCGGCCCTGATTGCTGCTTCACACGGCTTGATTAGAGAAGGTTATCGATGCGTGTGTGTCCCCTTGGTGACCCCAGGGTGGGACAGCAGAGGGGTCCATCTCTGATGAAGCACCACACTAGTTAGTCAGAGTCTCTTTTCATTTATAACAGGTGTGTCACAAGACAGCGCTAGCAGTGGAGGCAACCTGGACCTTTGCTGGGAAGACACACACACACACACTCTCACACTCTCACAGTCACACCTAGGGGTCAACTTAGCATCTCCAGTCCACCTGAAGTGTCCCAGCACAAGTCCCACATCCTCACAAATACGAGGAGAACATGTCCACTCCATATAGAAAGAAACCAGACTGGGAATCGAACCGACAGCCTTCTTACTGTGAGGCCAGTGAGACTCCCAGACTTTTCCCAGAAAGTTCTCCAGATCTTCCTGAAGGACAGTGTTGTTGTCTCTCATGTTCAGTCCAGTCTCTGTACCTGAGCAGTTTGATAGTTTTGTGTGGGTTAATCCACACAGTGATCTACGTCTACGATAAAGGATCTTGAAGGATCTACGATGAACCTTCAAGCAGAACAAGGCGTCTAACTTAAGACATGAAGCAGTGAAGGAATAGGAGCAGATGATTCCTGATGATCAGGTGATTCATTTACTCCTGATGCTGAACACTGAGTGGGTGGAACCCCTTTATCTAGAACCTTGTATTTTTAGACACTAGCCTGGAGCTCTAAAACATTTGTTCCCATTTCTTTCATTTAATCTTCAACCTGACAAAAATCAGTTTGACACGCAATAATATATTTGCTAGCAATATATATTGTGTCCAGTACAGAGACTAGCACTGTAGCAGTAGAAATCAAATGGAATAAAGTTTATTCAGTGGGAAAATGCATCATGAAGTCTTAGATGCAGCTCGTATATTTGATTCTGGAGAATATCTTTAAGGAGGGGACCTTTAAAAATGAAACCTTTAAAATGAAAGTCATTCGGAGACATTGGGGAGCAATTACTTCTGGAGCAAATGCAGCCATCGGCAGTAATCTAGATATGTAGTCTGCATTAATAGACTCGACAAGTGGTGGACAGTGTGGTAGGAAACTCATAAGCATGAGATCAGGGTCTGCCCTGCGATGGACTGGCGACCTGTCCAGGGTGTTTCCCCACCTTTCGCCCTGTGAGAGCTGGGATACCTCCCCTGGGACCCTAATTAGAACAAGCGGCTATGAAAATGAGGGAGTAAGAGAGAGTGAAATCAGGGTGGACATGTTTAGAACAGAAAATTAGATGTTTTATGGCCTAACAACACACGGGATGATGTTGGACTCTTGACAACATGTCCTGATCATGCACGCAAGACAATGTTATAATGACATGTGATAATGAGGAAAGACACAACACATATGGGCTCAGGAAAACATGTTGATGGACTTAAGACAACATGTGATTATTGGGATGGGCTCAGGACATTGTGATTGCTTTGACTGCGTAGACCATTATCATTATTTTAAGGGACCCAGGACAAAATGTGATTATGCTCATAGGCCCAGAACAGTAATGCAACTTATGATTGAGACAGGACGTGACTATTGTAAGGGGCTTCGGACAATATGTGATTTTGTGGTGGACATAGGACAAGACGTGATTATCTGGGTTGGCTCAGGATGACATGATGAACCCACGACAACGTCTGCTTATTTTGATGACCTCAGGACAACATGTGATAACGCTGAAAGGTTTAGGACAATGTGAATATTTTTGAGCGATCCATGATGAAACGTGATGGTTTTGATGTCCCAGGACAGGGTGTAGTTAGTCTAATGGACTCTTGTCAACATGGGATAGTGTTTGATCAACCCAGGACAACATGTGTTTATGTTTTTTAGGATTTTAGGTGACATGTGACTAATTAGATGGGCTCCGGACATGGGATTATATTGACCAGCTCTGAGCAAGTGATTGTGCTAATGGAGCCTGAGCTCATGCTGATGATGAGGACATCACAAACGTCCCTCAGACCTCCTCCAGATCTTCATGAAGGTGGATCAGACTTGTGGGTGTGGTTTAGGACACAGTAGGACTTACTCTCAGATACAAATATCAACTAAACTCAAACTCCAGAGCTGCTGTTGAGACTGATCTGAGATCAGATTCCTCCATACTGAGGACTGATTCTAGATCAGATCCTGAAAACACACCCTGTTGTGTAACAAGGCTGTTTGAGTTCATTTTTATAACGGAAAACGACTCACAGACAGGCGCGTCCTCTAATGAATCAGCGAAGACAGAAACCATGAGGATTCCTGAAGCCTGAGATGATGGAGAAGATCATTAGCAGACTGGAGTAGCAGCTGCTGTGTAGCAGCCAATCATTCACTCAGTGGATTCTCTCAACACTGAAATCTGGACTGTGATGGACGGTAAGGAGTACACACACACACACACACACACACACACACACACACACAGAGCCATTCCTCCTTTTCACCTTCCGCTCACATCACAGACTTTAGACTAAAGCATCAGCGGTGATGGACGATCCTCTCATAAAAGACAGCTGTAGCCTCTCTATCTTCCTCTATCTCACCACGACCATCACTATTCCCATCCCTCTCTCTCTACCCCTCCTCCATCTTTCACTCCTTCTCTCCCTCCTCCATTACTCTCTCTTTCCCCCCTTTCACTCCTTTTCTCACACACATCCCTCTCACTCTTTCTGCACTCTCTCAATTTTTCTCTCTCTCTCACTCATTCTCTTTTAAACCTTCTTTCCTACTGCCATCCCTCTTTCTCTATTGTGTATGAAGACATAAGCCATCATTAGCTGATTTTCTGCCTTCTGCAGCTTCATTTTCTTCTCCTGATACTCCATCCCTCTGGAACAGGGTCAGTCCTTTCATTGGACTAGTCTCACTGATAAGTGGTTTTCCTGAAGTTCTGAAGCTGGTTAGCCCCAATAGCTCAAGTTCTCTTCACACTGTGTCTGTTGAAGCTTTTAATTTCACTTGTACACTTCTACTAAAGTTCTGCCAAAAGTATGAGTGAATCGTTTTTCCACCACATTTCTTCCTGGTAGATGATGGTTCACCACTATCCTTCCAGCCTGCACACTTCTTAGCACAGTTTTACTTTCAGGCCAACATTGTGATCCTTCTGAAACAGCATCTTCTCCAAGACCACAGCATGTGTCTTCAGACCGGGTTGTTTAAGAAAAGCGAAGCTACTCGCTTCATCAGTTTGGGTAAAATAACATGTAGGTGGAAGTTTCCGCTTAAAAGTTGGATTATGCGACAGATTCCCCTCATCACAACAAACGAACGCAGAAGGAAGAATCAGGACCGAGGAGATGAGAGCAGTGGACCAGAGGAAGAGTCTTCCTGAAGTGTGTGTCTGTTCACAGAGTGTGTGTTGGACAGATCTGACCCATAACAGGAATTACACTCTTATCAGAATAGCAACACACACAAACACACACTCTCACACAAACACACACTTCCTGCCCTGAAGGAAATGAACAGACACACTGTCTCCTGACCACACGTGCACACACACACATACAAACACACATCTGCTTTCTTAATCATTCATACTCACGTGTGTGTGTGTGTGTGTGTGTGTGTGTGTGTGTTTACAGCAGTAAATATGTGTGAGTAGTGGGATTATTCCTTCCTCAGTATAATCCCGTGTCAGCAGCCTTGCTAACAGGATGATGTGTCTCGTATGGCGAGAGTAATGAGATTAGCCTTCTTACAGCAGCACGCCAACATGGTCCGTGTGATAATTAAATAAACATCAGTACATCACACTGTAATCACACGGTACCACACTGTATTCAGCACGAAAACCTCGATACAAACTCCCATCTACTGGATAGGAGATATTAGTGTATAAACACAATAAACACTAATATACACTAGAATAGGAGATTCTAGTGTATGTTCTACACTAATATCTCCTATTCTAGTGTATATTAGTGTTTATTGTGGTGTTTATACACTAATATCTCCTATTCTAGTGTATATTAGTGTTTATTGTAGTGTTTATACACTAATATCTCCTATTCTAGTGTATATTAGTGTTTATTGTGTTTATACACTAATATCTCCTATTCTAGTGTATATTAGTGTTTTATGTAGTGTTTATACACTAATATCTCCTATTCTAGTGTATATTAGTGTTTATTGAGATGTTTATACACTTTCCTACAGTAGAATAGGAAATATCTTCCATAAATGATCCGTTTAAACACTTCTATACACTTTAGAGATATTGGTCCATAAACAACCTCAAGAAATGCTCCCATACACTGAATTAGGAGATTAACATTCATTCTTTACCATCAGTACATCAACATTATCAATTAACACATCCATTTCCTGGGATATGTAGGTCACTGGGTGAGAATAAATAGCTCAATGAACACTCCTATCGATAGAAATAGGAGAAAAAAGCCTATAAACATCTCAATATATACAACAGTCCATAAACATTGGATCACTGAAAGGATGCAGAAGCAGTAATACCTGCTTTCAGGAGAGATCTAATCCTGGTTTTGTTGGGGGTGAGGGGGAATCAGCTGTAAATGCATGACCTAACCTTTGCTTTCCACAGGAGGTCACAGGATCGTGACCCTCACCATCCTTCCCCAGGCCGGGTCAGCAAGCCGCATTCATCACAGCTCCCTCACATCTGAGGAGGTAAGCAAAAAACGACTCCCCCACCCCATCACACACCTAGCAGTGGTGAAGATAAGGCCTTCTTTCTATCAGTCACAGCCATAAATCATGTTAATTGGCTGACTGAGGGGTGAGCGAGGGAGGCAGAGGTCAGTACAGTGGAGTCGCTGCTTCTTTCTATCACTCCAACATCCGCCGCCAGACTTCCATCCCTCAGATATGAGTCATCTAAGTTGATGTGTATTGAACGAGGGATGGAACATGGTGCCCTACGTTCATTTCACTGCACTGCAACCTTGAACTGTTCTAGACGTTACCCAGAGGAGCTGTTTGCAAGTGTCTGAATCGATTGAACTGGACTTTTAACGAATTTACTCTCCCACCCCCCCGCTGTAATGTCTGATCCAGTCCCCGTTTGAATATCCGTCCATCAATCCATCCATCCATCAATCTTCTTATCCGCTTAGCCTAACCAGGGTTGCCGGGAGTCTATCCCAACGTTGTAAGGCAGAGAAACAGGCTGCCCCCCGCTGTGTGGGTAAAAGCAGAGGTTGGAATCTGTTGTAGTTCACTGTGTTTCACAATTGCAAGTTGTCACTTTCACTTTCACTTAGCCCTGCTCCTGTTTTGGCCCATTTACAACTAAGGGTAGGGTGTCCCAGTTCTTGCTGGGATGGAGCAGTAGTGCAAAGTGTTAGGGCTCCAAAAGGAGGTATTTTTTAGGCTCAGTCTAAAATGAATGAGAAATTTCCCAGAATGCACTGGAAATCTCAAGCCTAGAAATAGTTTTCTCTATTAATGAAGATTTTTAGATGATGCATTAAGATCCTTCTCACCTTCTCACTTCTTACCTGAAAATAGATAAGAATTTCCACTCTCTTGGACACA
This sequence comes from Hepsetus odoe, assembly GCA_017165825.1. Lineage (NCBI taxonomy): Eukaryota > Metazoa > Chordata > Actinopteri > Characiformes > Hepsetidae > Hepsetus > Hepsetus odoe. Next base: position 1,190,001 of record CM029378.1, read on the forward strand.
GGCCACACCCTCTTCTCACCTGCACACAGTCATTCCCTCCCATTTGCACACAGGCCACACCCTCTTCCAACCTGCACACAGATCACACCTGTCTCTCACCTGTACACAGACCACACCTCCTTCTAACCTGTATAGACAACCTCTTCTTACCCGCACACAAGTCATGCCCTTTTCTTACCTGCACACAGGCCACACCCTCCTGTCTCTTGCACACAGGCCACACCCTCCTCTCTCTTGCACAAAGGCCATGCCCTGCTCTCTCTGACACACCCCACTGGTGTTACTGGAGTGTGGGTAAGTGGCTGATATTGCATCCCAAGTGGTTGCTAGGAGGTTGCTAGGATTAATATTGCATTTTTATGGGTGAAATCAGAAATAGGATTGTGTCTTTCTCTGGGTTTGTGTTACATTAGTGTCGTTTTCAGCTTAATGACTGTTCCACCAGAGACTCAGCAAAAAGCTTTTTCCCCCTCTTTCCCTCCTCCTTTCTCTCTCTCTCTCTCTCTCTCTCCCCCCCCCACCCCCACCTCCCCCAGATGATGCAGTGCTGTGCCTCCACAGCTGACAGCATCATTTCATCTTAATGTCTTCTCCCCACTCCATGCTTTTTGGACAGGCCAATCAGCAACCTGAAGTCTGGGCCAGGGCCTATCAGAACCAGCCATCGAGGGCGAGGGTCACAGAGCCCCGCCCCTTGGAACTCCTGAAAAATCACAGACCAATTAATCAACTTCAGCCCTACCGATCTCCACCAGCCCCCACTGCAGAGCAGGCCGCACACACTTCAGATAGAGCAAAGCAGGACAACAGGAGAGAGAGAGAGAGAGAGAGAGTTTAGATTAATGACTCTCACTGAGCTCATTAATAACAATGCACACATACCGAACCAGAATACACACTAACTGAATAGACGTAAGGGTATACACACACACTAACAATGGTTTAGCCAGATTACAATATATTTATACATTTATTATTTCTGTGTAAGTATATATTACTTACTGCAAAAATGTAGACAAAAACATAGAGATTGCACTTAATCCATTCCCAGTTGGTTGCTATGGTTTTATGAGATGGTAACTATGGTATTTTATGTCATTGGTATCCCAGGTTATTGCTAGGTTTTTGGAATATAATTGCCCTGGTATTAAATGACTGCTAGGATGCTAAATAGTTGCTTAAGTATATCTTGTGAAAGTGACTATTCTGGTCATTGCGAGGTCACAGCACAGCACACAGTGAACCACAATGAAATTGGGCCTCTGCATTTAACCCATGCAAACACCATGCAGCAGGGGGCAGCTATGAAAGCGCCCAGGGAGCAGTGAGGGGGACAGTACCTTGCTCAAGGGTACCTCAGGGCAACCTACTGGTAAGGGGTTTGAACCCACAATCCTAGGGCCGACTCCCTAACCACTAGGCCACCGCTGCTGTTGTGGTTGCTAGGGTGTTACTATAGCTCAATGGTAGGTTGTTGACATGGTATTCCTAGTGGTTGCTAGGGTGTTGGCTGTATTACTACATTTGTCTTACATAAATAAGTGAATTTCATTACCATTCTGTATTGGCAGGTTGTTTATTTAGCATCACCAGGTAGGACATTACCAGATGTTGATAGATGGCTGCTATGGCATAAACACTGCAGTACCTTAATCCCTGCAGTAAGCCAGTTTAAACACTGCAGTTCCACCTTAAATGTTGCAGTTGGGACTCCTTTTCCTGAAGAGGGTTTGCTGCGGTGGAATCCAGGAAAAGGGAAGCTGCTCCATGAGGCTACACTCAGTGCCTCACTTTCAGTTTGTGTTGTTATCTGCCGGAGCCCTCTTAAAATGTCTCACACAGAGAGACAGCTGCTGCCCTCAGACTGATCTCGGATCAGTGAGGAGTGTGGACCACACTGAGGGACAATGTGCTGCTGCTGCCCTCAGACTGATCTCAGATCAGTGAAGAGTGTGGACCACACTGAGGGTCAGTGTGCAGCTGCTGCTCTCAGACTGATCTCTAATCAGTGTGCAGTGTGGACCACACTGAGGGTCAGTGTGCAGCTGCTGCTCTCAGACTGATCTCTGATCAGTGAGGAGTGTGGACCACACTGAGGGACAATGTGCTGCTGCTGCCCTCAGACTGATCTCTGATCAGTGAAGAGTGTGGACCACACTGAGGGACAACATGCTGCTGCTGCCGCCCTCAGACTGATCTCTGATCAGTGAGGAGTGTTGGCCACACTGAGGTCTGTTAGAGATTAATCAGCTACTTTTCTTAAATATGTGGTGTTCGATACTGACAGAGGTTCACAGACTGAACTGATCCTACCCATTAACACCCTGCCAGCACATTCAGAACGAGAAGAAATACAAGCATGGGGGTGGAAGGACATCAGGGGTTAATCAATATCCAGGATAGAACCATTAGTCACCCCTTAAAGTACACACACACACACAAACACACACACACAGAAGAAATCATGAGAAATTATGATCTAACAAAATTAAACAGATCCACAAGATGTATAAGGTGATATAGAGGATGAGAGAGAGAGAGAGAGAGAGAGAGAGAGAGAGAGAAAAGGGAGATGAAAAGAGTGGCGGAAGGAAATTAATGGCCATGATTAATGTTGAGGGGCCAAAGGAGAGCAGAGACACATACGTAACATACATCATCCCTTACTACCTCATCCCATCTGCCTCAGAGAGACCGAGAGAGAGAGAGAGAGTGTGTGTGTGTGTGTGTGTGTGTGTGTGTGTGTGTGTGTGTGTGTGTGTTTGGTCAGAAACTGTGGGCAGAAGAGAAAAATGAACGGAGACATTGAATTACTGAAACTGGAAGTGGTTCTTTACAGTCGTGTACCAACTTTATAGCCTTTACCATCTTTATGGTTTCTTGGGTTTGTGAACGTGTCTATATAAATGAAAGTTGTTAGAGTCCTTTACAGTCCTTTACCATCTTTACAGTTCTTTACAGTCCTTAGCACGTTTACAGTCCTGTACAGCCTTTACAGTCTTTCTCCCCTTTACCAAACTTTTTTACAGTCCTGTACCGTCTTTATATCCTTTATATATATGACCTTTAATTGCCTTTACATCCTTTACTCTTTTGGGGTGTTTACAGCCTTCATGCTTTACATCATTAAAGACACATGCAGTCTTTACAGTCTTTACAGCGCTGAACAGTCTTTGTAGTCTTCACAGTCCTTTACCTTACAATGACAGATTGAGGATAAAAACAGGGCAGAAAAGGATGTACAGCACAAGAAAACTAGGGCCTTTTGGACGTTTGAACAGTGTAAATGTTTTTAGGGAAATAAAATTATTATAAAATTATAAACTCTGAACATTTAAACGTTTAAGTTTATCAGTTTTGTCACAGTAAGAGAACGCTGATCACAGTAATATATGGCAGTCAGAGTGTTTTACTATACAGTTTTATAATTTTACAAAATAGAGTTCAATATCACGTTACTGTTACATGTGTTGTTTTCTGCAGTTTGTAAATTTGACAGTAAAATCTCTTTATTTTTCATCCTGAAACAGGGCTCAATAGGGCTACAAAAATGGACCAAATGACATCAGGAATATTATCAATATAATGCTGGAGACTGTTCTCCTGTTCTGAGGGGGGAGGGGTGTGACTTTATCATTAAATAATTAAAAAGATTTACTAAAAATGGACACACACACACACACACACACACACACACACACACACATCAGGTAATGGCTGCGAAAAGCTGTAATTAATATGTCAACTCCTGATTAGATGCTGCTAGTGTCACATTCTTTCCCCATAATCCTGTGTGTGTGTATTCATAATTACAGTTCAATCATCATCAATCAGTCCCAACTCACACTGTCAGACACACACACACACACACACACACACACACACTATATGTGAAAGTGAAAGTGACCTTTGCAGAATGCAATCTGTCATTCAGTTTTAAATTGCATTGGTTTATGATGATGCACCTTCCCACACATAACACACACACACACAACACACACACACCCATGTGCACGTACACAGACACATAGACACACACACACACACACACAAACACACACACACACACACACATCAGGTCCCACACATTTATCCTGAATAATTTTTAACCCACACTGGCTCAGCAGTTCAGCATCTGACATCACAGCCAAACATACCACACACACACACACACACACACCAACGACACAACACACTTCACAGGGTCACACACATGCTCATCCAGAGGAATTTTTAACCCCCATCTAAATCTGCAGGTGTCCCGAGCTGATTCTTCACACCCCTGTTCAAATTCTTCTGCACTGAGCTTTAAATCACCTTTATAGCTGCCACACACACACACACACACACACACACAGGGTCCCAAAATTTGGACACACATATTGAGAAAGCAGATGGGAAAACTCAGATATTAATATATGACTACCTAACGAATCCATTTCTCAGGATCATCTCAGAAGAGCTCAACACTCAGATAAATATCTGATCATCACACTGGTTTATCAGTCTTCTCAACAGAGCTCAGTCACGTGAATCGGGCAGAACCCAGTAACACCGAAATAGACGAGATCTTGGCACGGTTTGCTGATTCACCAGCTCAAACACACCTGTTTAAACTCTTCGTTAGCTGAGCAGGTTTATTGGGTGTGTTGGAGGAGAGGAACTCCCGAATCGCGCCCTCTGGGATGGGAGATGTGCAGCAGCTGAAAGGGAGATTTATGACACTGTCAGTGTGATCTATTTCCACCGTACAGGGCATGCTGAATCTCACACCTCCCAGAGTGTGTGTGTGTGTGTGTGTGTGTGTGTGTGTGTGTGTGTGTGTGTTTGAAACAGGCTTGGGGAGGTCCGGTAAAGATAAAAACACTATGCTGTAATTATTCTTATTCTTTTATGCCTAAAAGATTCTCAGCCCAGTGACACTGAGCGCAGTGCTGAGGACTGAGGGTCTACTGCCCAAAAAATGCCCCACATGAGCCGTCCTGGGGTCAATATCTGACCAATGATAAGGCTGATAAACTGAACAGCAGATGGGCCTCGGTCTGTACGTCTTCACCTGTTTAGTGAAGCTGTAAGTCAGGTGGAGCTTAAAGTGGGACAAACTCTTACTCCTTTTCTGAGCCACTTGTCCTGATTAGGGTTGTGAGTGGTGCTGGAGTCTCTCCCAGCTTTCACAGGGTGACACATCCTGGACAGTTCAGCAGTCCATCACGGGGCAGACAGACAAACACACACACACACACACACACACACATACACACACACACCTAGGGGACAATTTAGCGTCTCCAGTCCATCTGACGTGCATGTCTTTGGATGGTGGGACCCACCGTCTCGCGTGGGAATCAGACCCAGGACCTTCTCGCTGTGTGGTGGTGTTTTGTCAAGATACATGCATTCCTGTGTTGGGACGGGAGCAACTTAGGTTCGAAAAAATGATTTCAAACAGGTGATTGCAATCATGATTTGGTACAAAAGCAGTTTCCGCAAAAGGCTTTGAGGAGTAGAAGTGGGCAGAGATGTTCCTTAAATGTTCCTTAAAGAAAGATTGGAAGGATGTGTATTGTCCTTCCTCTTCAGAGCATAATATCATTAACCGATTCAAGGAGTCTGCAGGAATTTCAGTGTGGGAGGAAAACCTGATCAAATTTTAAACAAAAATTTGAACAAAAGCCTTGTTACTACCAAGGTCCAGAAGAAATGTTGATATATTTAGGCTCCAAGGTGTCTTGGATGGACTGTCGCACACCTTGTCCATCAACCTGTCCAAGCTCTTTTCTTAACCTGCTTCTACTACTCTTTCCCAGAACTTCATGGTGTGTCTGATAGTTACTACAGCTCTGTGCATCACCCTTATTCTTGAAGATCGGTACCAGTACACTTTGTCTCCACTCCTCAGGCTCCTCTCACTTTCCAAGATTGTGTTAAACAATCTGGTCAGAAACTCAACTGCCATCTCCCCTAAACATCTCCATGCTTCCACTGGTATGTCATCCGGTCCAACAGCCTTTCCATTCTTCATCCTCTTCATCGCTGCCCTTACTTCCATCTTGTTTATTTGCTGAACTTCCTGGTTAACTCTTCTCACATCATCCAGTCTTCTCTCTCTCTCATTTTCTTCATTCATCAGCTCCTCAAAGTTCTCCTTCCATCTGCTCAACACGCTCTGTTCACCTGTGAGTAAGTTTCCATGTTCATCTTTAATCGTCCTGACCTGTAGCACATCTTTCCCAGATCTGTCTCTCTGTCTAGCCAATCGGTAAAGGTCCTTTTCTCCCTCTTTACTGTCCAACCTCTCATACAATTCACCAAACACCTTATCTTTAGTCTTCACCACTGCTTTCTTCACCCTGCGGTTTCACCTTATAATCTTCCACCATTCGACCCTCTTCTTCTTGACCTCCAAGGCCATCCTACAGAACTGTTCAGCATCATAACTGAACAAAAACAGAGGAAGTCAGAAGGGGGAGAAATAGTTTTCCACCACTGCGTGATGTATCTGTTGTACAGTTTGGTGTGAGATCAGCTGTTTTCTCCTGTGCAGGAGAACCTACATTGCAGTGTTTGAACAGTAAAGTCACAGACATTTAGCATTCACTGTGCAAAAATCACACTGAATGTCCAAACAATCGCTTCACCAAAGCAGTGAGTCCTCTAGCGATCAACAAATCCTTGCTTTTCATGCCTTCCCATCAAGACTCTTATTAATGTGACTGCAGGCAGAAAATAAATCATGTGACTGAAAGCAAATGAAGAATTTTGAGCCGAGGTCTGCTTTAGCCCTTAATGGCCTATAGATAAAACATTTAAATTCACTTTACAAAAATTCACATTTGTCAGATGCTCATACCAGAGCGTTTCTTAATGATGGAGAGTTTCTCTGGAGTTATTTGAAAAGAAGTGAAAGTGAAAGTGACAACTTGTAATTGTGAAACACAAATTAGCTCACAGTGAACCGCAACAAAATGTAACTTCCGCATTTATCCCACACACCATGCAGCAAAAGGCAGCTATTTAAAGCAGCCAGGGAGCAGTGATGGGGACGGTACCTTGCTCAAGGGTACCTCAGGGCAACCTACTGGTCTGGGATTCAAACCCATGACCTTCTGATCTTGGGGCCTAGTCCCTAAACACTAAACCACCATTTAGGCTTAGGAGTCTTTTTAAGGGGTCAAATGGTGCTGGAGAGCATGGAACCAGATTTGAACCCACAACCTCCTTGTCCACATCCTGGTCCACAGATGAGTACTTCAAGCCTACCGACACCTTGGGTGAACTAGGGTTATAAAAAATAGTATTGTGCTTAGCATAAAATGTCAAACTTATATAATAATGCTACTAAATTCATTCCCCTGTCCCGTCAAACTCATCCAGAGAGTGGGTTTGGTGGAAATTGGTTCGGATTTCTTTACATTGGTCATGAATGGACCCAGCTCTAGGTGTCTCTGAGTGTCTCTGGGATGGTAATGATGGTAAATCTTCTCCAAACTCTGGTAAAACAATATCACAGGCATCAAGCAGCATCTTCACCACCATTTGTGTCTGTGGCACTGGTTTCACACCAATCTGAACTTTTTTTGTGACTATTTAATTATGCAAATGAACTCAAAAAAATAAAAGCTCCACCCACTCAATATCGCAGATAGTATAAAAGTAGTTACTGTCCTTTTCGCAACCACCACCAAGTACATTCAGATAGTGTGTGTGTGTGTGTGTGTGTGTGTGAAAGCTCTTTGTAATAAACCTGTCCTCTCTGAATATCACCTGACAGCAGTGATAGGTCACATGGCACTTTTTCTCCTCCAGGTGTCTCGGCACGTCTCCTTTGTTCTCCCTCATCAGGGCAGGAACAGAAACGTCTCTTTTTGACACTTCCTGAGCACTTACCCCTAAAAAATCTTTTCTTGTTACTTTTTCCCCTTTGCTAAAAGGTGAAAGTGATGGATAAATTGCTCCGTCAGGAGAGAAACACATGCTGGGAGCGAGGGGCTGATAGGTAAAAGCTAAAACGCTCTTTAATAACGGGGTTTGGGCTCCCTGTTCTCTCCGTCACTCAGCACAGGTACGGCAGCGCGGAGAAAGTGAGAGAAATGAATCCCAGACAACAGGCTGTGGTTTCTTCCCATAGAAATCACCAATGTTCAGTCACTCGAGGGAGGTTTTAGCTCATTTTGTCATTATTCGTATTGAACCAGAAGTCAGTTCATCAGAAATTGATTGAAATTTCAAGAAAGGAAAGTTAAGGTCACACTAAAGTGCAGCACATGACGAAAGGAAAACACTATCAACTAGAAAAAAGGTGAATAAAAAGGCAATTAAATAGATTATTTTATGCATGAAACAAAAATTAACACGTTTAATCATGAAGATGTAGTCCAGAGATGGATTTGGGTGTTTTTTCAGCTTAATCCAAACTTTCATATTGAGTTTTTGAAACATTTTGAGCCGCTTCATCTGGTCATCTGGTAGTCCATAGTTATAGAGTCCGTTTGCTTCTCTGCATCATCATCTTCCTTCATCATGGTACAGAAATGGTAGAGAATTTCCTCTTCTATCTTGAGTTTTCTAATGACAGGGAGAGTCTCTCTAGAGCTACTCGGGGTTCGTCTCTTGCTCAGGGGGTCATGGTTCTGAAGGACAGAACCAGATTCTTAGCCCTAAACCCTAACCATCACTCCTGCCAACAGTAAAGCATCTTCAGACCATTCATGTGTGGAGCTTCTCAGTCAAGGGTGTGGCTCACTCATAATTTTCTCGAACAGCACAGCCATGAATAAAGAATGGAACCAAAACATCCTCTGAGAACTTCTCCCAAACATTCAAGAACAGTTTGATGGAGAGTTCTCCCCAGACCTCAGTCCCAGTGAGAACTTGTGTTCAGTCCTCAAGAGACGGTTGGAAAAACTGTGGAAAAAAACACAAATTCTAAAACTCAAAACTCAAAAAAAGCATTGATTCTGCAAGAATGAGCTCCATCAGTCAGGATTTGGCACAAAAGTTGATTGACAGCATGCCAGGGCGAATTGCAGAGGTCTTGAAAAAGAAGGAATGCCGCAAATATTGACAAATAATATTTATAATGGTCAATAAAAGTATTTGAAGCTTATGAAACGCTCATAATTATACTTCAGTTACCATAGTAACATCTGACAAAAACGTGAAAAAAACGTGAAAGGGACAACCCTTGTCATTGCGAGGTCACAGCACTGCACACCATGAACCACAACGAAACTGGACCGCTGCTTTTAACCCATGCACACAAACACCGTGCACCAGTGGGCAGCTATTGAAAGCACCCGGGGAGCAGTGACGGGGACGGTACCTTGCTCAGGGGTACCTCAGGACAGCCTACTTTAGAGGGAATCGAACCCACAATCTTCCGATGCGGGGCGACTCCCTAACCACTAGGCCACTGCTAAAAACACTGAAGCAGCAAACTTCCCATATTTGTGTCAGTCTCAAAACTTTTGGCCACGACTTTACAAAGTATTAAATCATGTTTTTCCAAACCATTCCAGTGGTAGCTATCTGAGGTGAGCCCAGATATGGAGCCCAGCCACCTCCATCAGCTCATGCTTGAAGCTCCCAGGGCAGCCAGGATATGTAAGGTGTAGTGATGGTCTAGTGGTAGGACACTTGCCAAATGGTCACAGGTTCAAATCCCACCTCTAACACTACCACCGTTGTGTTGCTCGAGGGAAACTGTCCTTGTAATTAGGAAATGGAAGGAAACAAGAGCATCTGCTAAATGTCATAAATGTTGTTTTTCCAGCATGTACCAGGTCAAGATGACTGAACCTCCTCAACTGGCTTTCAAATGCAGAGGAGCAGTGGCTCTACTCCGAGCTCCTCTTGGATGCTTTCACTCTGAGTCCAGACACCCTAGGCAGGAAACTCATGACCACAGATGAGGACTGGAGCAAAGATCAACTGCTAAATTGAGAGCTCTGCCTTCCAACTCAACTCCAGTAGCTCAGAGAATGGATGGACTGGCATATGCCCAGCCAGATCTCAGCAGATGAACATCACTGTCAGGTTCTGCTCTTCTACGTTGAAGGAATATGCCTACACCCCCCGTTAGGACTTTACCCACAGCCTGGGACCCCAAGTGCCAGGATGCCGGTATGTTACACTAAAACCGAACGGCAACATCCCTTCATGGCATGTGTGAGTGTGAGCTGCTCTGCTGGTAAACTCAAGCTTCGTCCCTGGACGGCTGTGGCATTGGTTTGGCAGAAGCCGTGTCAGATCAGTGACACTGCAGGCAGGCTTGCTGACGCTTGTCTCGTCTTTGCACCTCTGTGATCAGGGACGTCTCCACACCTGAGCGTGACTTTCTTTCTGCTCTTAATCCTGATGGAAGCTTCTCGGCAGGTAATCCTTAATCTGGGAGGTGAGGCGCGGCTTCACCATTCACTGCCAGAGATGGAGGCGAGACTAGTCGCTCGTCTGACACTAATCTCTTTTCACACACTGCTCAACCTGCAGACACACTCGAGCGGAGGACCCCCTGCAGAGGTGTTAGCGTGTGTAATTGAGCGTGTTATAGTCCTGTGTGTGTGTGTGTGTGTGTGTGTGTGTGTGTGTGTGTGTGTGTGTGATCCAAAAAAGATTCAAAAGTAGACTACAGCCCTGCAGGATCCAGAGCCTCAGACTCAAGAGGACACAATTACACCGGCATGTTCTTGCCTGTTTACACTGTCTAGAACATCTCCCCCATGTCCGCTGTTCTAGAACATCTGCCCCATTCACACTTTTCTAGAATGTTCTGCTGCATTCAGTGTTCTATAATGTGATCCCTCATCCACGCTGATCTAGAATATCTCCCCCGCTTTCACTGTTCTAGAATGTTCTCCCCGTTACACTGTTCTAGAAAACCTCCCCCATTCCTACTAGAATGTTCTGCTCCATTCACATGTTTCTAAAATGTTCTCCCTCATTCACACTGCTCTAGAACATTTCCTCCATTTCTGCTGTTCTACAATGTTCTCCCACATTCACCACATTACACTGTTCTAGAACATCTCCCCCATTTCTACTGTTCTAGATTCATTTCAACCATTAATTATGTTCAAGAATGTTCTTATTTAATCATAGGACGTTCTTTCCTGTTCTAAAAGGTTCACATTGTTCTAGAAGGTTCACTCCCATCAACACAGATCTAGAATGCTCTCGTCAGTTAACACGGTTCTACTTTTCTTTCTCCATTCACTGCACAATTTTTTCCGGTCTGTGTGCTGCTTTGGAACATTCTTAATGCTTTCAGCTCTTTTGTAAGGTTCTAGATTGAGCTAGCCCATTGATAATGTTCCAGAATGGTCTCGTTTAATTCAATTGTTCCAGAATCTTCTACTCTATTCATAGTGGTTGACAATATTCTCCTACTTTTACACGTCTTAGGATGTTCTCTCCCACATGCTCGGTTCTAGAAGGTTCTACCCCATTCATCTTAAGATTGTCACGATTTCAGATTTCTTTACAGTCTCTAGTTGCTGCACAGTTTAGTGCTGTGATGAAATTATGATGAGGACACACAAAAATCTTTTATTTTTTTATCAAATCAAACTGACTCTCACTCTTACACTCTCTGGAAAAAGGAAGCAGCGAGAATGGAAAAACAGTAAGTGACCCCAAAGAGTGCTTTCTTTAAAAAGATGTGATTGACCTTCAAATAATACAATAAAAGAATGTAACCAACATTTTACAGATGCATTACGTTGCTATGGAGATTTACATTATGTTAAAATTTTAGGAGAACCTTTTTAATAACATCATCATTTTTTAAATATTTGATAAATGAGCTTTTTAACCTGATTCATTAACAGCGTTGATTTCTGGATGAGAAAAATTAAAGAATGAGGATAAGATAATGGTACAATTTCAAATAAATATATATATTCTGCCTGTGAGCTGCACTGATGTTCCAGTAATGAACGCATTCCTTTATCAGTAGAACGTGTTGTGAAAATGGTAACACACTGTTTGTTTGTTTGTTCTTTGCAGGTTTATCACAGTCTAACTAAAGTCATAACTTGAAAAAATACATTTTTTGTACAACCAGAGCCTTTTTAAGAAACAACATCAAATAATATTTTTCTAATGTACAAAAAACTGATCCTTAACCCAATTCATAAAAGGGGGCATCCTCTTCCGGCCGCTCCCGTTTAGGAGTCGCCACAGCGGATCAACCGTCTCCTTTTCTTCCTGTCATCTGCATCTTCCTCCTTCAAACCGTCCTCCTGCATGTCCTCTCTCACCACGTCCATAAACCTCCTCTTTTGTCTTCCTCTTCTCCTCTTTCCTGGCAGCTCCAACATCTTCAACATCCTCCTTCCAACATACTCCTCATCTCTCCTCTGGACACGTCCAAACCAACGCAATCTTGCTTCTCTAACTGTCTCCAAGACGTCCAACCTGAGCTGTCCCTCTAATATACTCATTTCTAATCCTGTCCATCCTCATCACACCTAACGAACATCTCAGCATCTTTAACTCTGACACCTCCAGCTCCGCCTCCTGTCTTTTCATCACCGTCTCCAACCCGTATAACATAGCTGGTCTCTCCACCGTCCTGCAAACCTTCCCTTTCAAAAAGTGGCATCCTGAACAACATTCATTAAAATATAATATATAAATATGCTCCTTTCCAAGCTTCCTTTTCATTCTAAAATTTTTGAGATGGCTGTGTGGACTAGTTGCAGCTTTTTAAAACATTCTCGAGCCACTTCTGTCTGGATTTAAAGCTCTTGATAGCACAGCGTCAGTGCTCGTTAAGGCTTTTGATGATTTGTTGTTATCCACGGACGCTCACTGCTGCGTTTAGCACAGCTGATCATAGTGCTTTAGCTGCTCATGGGGAGAACTGTGAGGGTACTAAAGGAGTTTCCTGAGAGCGGTTTGGATCTCACCTGTCTGATAGGTATTTCTGTCAGTCTTGGATCTCTGCTCTTCCTCAGTGCCTCAATCGAGGGATGTTCCTCGATCTCCATTTCAAGCGCCGACTCTGTTCTCTCCCTACTTGCTCCCTTTAGCTTCCATCGTTAGAAAATATGAAACTTCTATTGTTACGGAGATGAGACCCAGATTTACCTGCTAAAACTAAAGAGCATCGATATGTTAAAACCCACCGCCTTGGAGATGTTCATGGATTTTAACCTGGTCCAAATTTTTTAATGCAAACACATACATACCATCCAGCAGGGGACATACATATTCAGAAACCAGGGAGCAGCGATGGGAACAAGATGAGCAAGAACCGAAAGCACAAAAAACTGATTCAAAATTTCAAATGATAAAAAAAGAGTTTTTACATCAGGGAAACCTACTTGTCCAGGATCCGAACCCATGACCTTCAGCGCCTCATCATTGCTAAAAATGTGCATTTTAGGCTTGAGTTTAAGATCTGAATATTTGCTTTGCTCCACTCTTCCAATAAAGCAATAAAGACACTTAAAGCTGCTGATCCGTCTCTCCTTGGGGTCCTAAAGTCCAGACTAAAGCATGGGGGGAGTCACACGTTAGTCCTTTTAGCACCTAAACTTTGAAACGAGCTGCTTTTTAACATTCGTTAAAATTCGTTTTAGGGCTCACTTTTTTCACAGCAGCAGCATCCATACAGAATGACATTACATACCAATCATTTAGAAAATCTTTCATACGTATATTTGTATGTATGCGTTTACATTTATGAGACATATATATATATATATATATAATATATATATATATATATATATCATTCATTTATTTTAAAGGTTGTATTTTTATTTATTTTCATTGTTTTCAGTTCTTTTCTAGAGACTTATTTACACACTAATTTGACTTGGGGTGCCAAAACTTGCATGCATAACCCAAGGTCTTGGAAATATACGGCTTGTATTTCAGCCTCTTGTGCAAAACTGTGGGATTTCTTTGTGTAAAATTGAGCCCAGTCTCCACTGGCTTTACTGAAACAGATGCTGGGCTGAAATTTAATTCAAAATAAATCTAGAAATGAACTCTTCCTGAGAACCAACCTGATCATGTTCCTCTGTGTTAACCATCAGTGGTTCAACTATCTACGGTTTGCTTTCAACCACAAGTTAATGTCCCGAAACACTGATTCCCCGTGATCCCCGTTAAGACTATTAGAGGAAGGGACGGACCTATCGGGGGTAATCAGCAGTTTCCAGAAACTCCTTAAGACACGATGCGGCAGCTGTCAGGTCCCGTCCGGGACCGACTTTACTTCCTGAGCGTCAGATCGGCATAACACGGCCATCAGTCCGTAATCCTCAGGCATGATTAGCACCCGGAGGTTCGGCGGTCTGCAGATTTGGCTAATTAATGAGACACCCTGAACAAGAGGCACGACTTGAAAAGCTTTCCATGTTCTCCTGTTTCTCACACACTGCCCATCATGCCAAACACTTCAGCAGTTCTGAGAGTTCAGCGACGCTGCCGTTGGGCCCGACTGGGCTCGCGCTGCCAGAGAAATTACAACCGTGGCGAGCCGTCGAGGTGTTCCGCATGGCCAAATCATGAGAGGTGGCACCAGAACGTCATCCTGGTGAAAGTGCACCTGATGCTGAATACCTGAGCACTGCACGTTCGCTGTAATGTTCTCTGACTGCTCTTGTCGGCTTGGGCTCTTGGATTTCTCTGTGAGTGAAGCGTCCCGCCATTCGGGTTGAAAGGTTCTCCGAGCTCGGAGTTTAACTCTGGCACCCGTAGACATCACGGGAAGACATTAGCACTCCATCAAACCCATCAGAGCTTCCCCGCAAAGACAGTGCACTTCACTTCATCACTGCGTGCAGAGGATCAGGGCCTGCCAACCGAGGCTTTCATTTCAGCGCTAAAGTGGGCTCACACTCCGTCACCCTGTCTCGCTCTGTTCCGCTGCTTCATGTTGTTGCACCGTTCCGTCCGTCACAGACTTTCCTTTACACCTGCATGAAAGAACTGTGCTGTATCTGGCATTTTACATTTCCACATTTATCAAACGCTTTTATCGAGGTGAGCAACAGCATTCAGACTGCAGGAGAGTGAGAGGTGATGAGCATTAAGTCCTAAACAGTGGAATAGAATGGGTGACATGGTGAGTGAGTGTGAGGTGAGCAGGTGAAGTGGTGAGTGAGTGTGAGTTGAGCAGGTGAAGTGGTGAGTGTGAGTTGAGCAGGTGAAGTGGTGGGTGAGTGTGAGTTGAGCAGGTGAAGTGGTGAGTGAGTGTGAGTTGATCAGGTGGTGAGTGAGTGTGAGTCATCCGTCTCCATGTCTTCCTGTCCTCTGCATCTTCCTCTTTCTCTGCATGTCCTCTCTCACCACGTCCATAAACCTCCTCTTTGTCCTTCCTCTTCTCCTCTTTCCTGGCAGCTCCATCTTCAACATCCTCCTCCTGATATGCTCCTCGTCTCTCCTCTGGACACGTCCAAACCAACACAGACTCTCTTCTCTACCTTTGTCTCCTAACCGTCCAACCTGATCTGTCCCTCTAATATACTCATTCCTAATCCAGTCCATCCTCGTCCCTCCAAATCTCATCATCTTGATCTCTGACACCTCCAGCTCCACCAGTCAGCACCAATGTAAAAATCTTTATAACATCATCAGAAAACAGGCCAGAGCCCGTGTGATGATTTTAAATCGATGATTAAAGACCAGCCCGGAGGTGCTAATGCACCATGCAGGAGTTAACGAGCATTTAACCTTTTCAGAAACTCTCAAAATGAACGTTTGAATTGAACACCGATAAAGTGGCCGGAGAGTGTATTCACTATTAGAGTGCTTTTAAAAGCGCTGAGTTTATGAACAAAGCCGTGCAGAGTCTGACTACAGTCTACTGTTAGCAACGCTGGCAGGGTCTGTTAATTAGGGTTAATATATTCCAAGCACGGTGAAGAATAATGAAGCCTGTACAGTTCAGAGACCCCAGCCTCATTCATAAAGCACACAGGGTAGCTGAGCATGAAGCCATTATAAATGTGTCCATGTCTCAGAGCAGGAAGGTCAATTGCAGCTCACTGTTACACACTAATAGAGCAAGAATAAAGAGGTGGCCTGGTCTCCATTCCACCCCACAATGGGGTGGTTTAGATTATATTTCTAAATAATGGGAGGAAAATACTGCTTCAGAGGTGCGCCAGGTGAGCTCCCACGTCCTGCTAGCTTCACAATGCGCTGACGAGAAGCTCCTCCGCCGAACAGACGACACAATAAAGGTCTTCTTCCAAAAGTAGTGGCTAATAATTCAACTCCTCTTCCCCGGATGAGCAGCACAAGCTGTTGGCAAGCGTTCAATGATGCTGCTCCTGGAGGACCACCTTCCTGTACGGTTCACCCCACCTTAAAACTGCTCTAGATAATTAATCTAGAACGGTGCAGGTTCACAGTGAGGCAGTGGTGGAAACCTGCCCGTCCTGAAGAGGCTTCGCTTCAGCGCAGTTTGGGGTCTTGGCTGCTGTAATCAAACCCACATCATCCCACCTGGAGCTCTACAGCTGGGTTTAGTAGATGTGTCTCAGCAGGACGTGTTTCTGGACAGGCAGTGAGGACATAAAGTCCTCCACTGCCTCACAGCACTGCTGTTAAACTGAAGTGGACAAATGGAGGGTTCGGCGCGTCCCTGGGTGGAGAATTACACAGCAGAAAAGGAGAAGTGTTATATCTGAAAAAACTCATTCGCTCCAATTGATTTAAACTCCTCAAAATATGAAATATTCAGTTAGTTTTATTAATGATTCTGTATCCACTATAAAAGATTCAGTATCTATTATAAATGATTTAGCATTATTAGGCTGATTGTTTATTAATTACCATCAATTAATCAGTGTGCACTATAAATGATTCAGTTTTGTAAATGATTCAGCAATAAATGATTTGCTACCTACTATAACTGCTCAGTATTTACATTAAACAAAGAATTAAAGATGATTCAGTATCTATTATAAATGATTCAGTATCTTTTATAAATGATTCAGTATCTTTTATAAATTATGCTGTATCTATAAAATGATTCAGTGTCTACTATTAATTATTCAGTATCTGTTATTAATAATAGTTTCTACTATTAATTATTCAATAATGACCTTAAATTATTTTACTAATATGTTTAATAGGGCCTTTCTCACACCCAAGGTTGCTTTGGGGACAGAGAGAATTGGGGGATGGCTGAAGATGGTCTAAAGGTGTGAGATGGAGTGAATGGAGACATGGCAGAGACATCGAGGAGTGAAGACACACTGAGTAGGACTTTGTGTTGAATCCTGTGGGGGACCAGGACTAAAGTGTAGTACATTTTTCTAATTGGAATGAATTATTTAGTAATTTTAATAAAGGATTCACTATGAGTTATTCAGGATCTACTATAAATAATTGGTTAATTACTATAAATAATTGTGGTTTTTTTAACTATAAATATTCAGTAATTTCTATTAATTATTGTGTCTAATGTGAATTATTCAGGATCTGCTATAAATAAATCAGTGTGCACTGTAAATAATCCCAAATCTACTGTGAATTATTCATTAACTAATATGAATTATTCATCATCCAATATAAATAATGAATCAAGTGTGTCGGTCAGTGACTGAGTCAATTAATCAGTCAGTGATTCATTCAATCAGTAAATTAATTACTATCTGAGTCAGTCAATCTTTTAATTAGTCAGTTAGTGATTCAGTCAAACAGTTAATGAGTCCGTCGGTCTGTGTATCAGTTGGTCAGTGATTCAGTCAAACAGAGAATAAATCAGTGACTGAGTCAGTCAGTCTGTCAATCAGTCAGTCAGTGATTCGGTCAATCACTCAGTTACTCAGTGACTGAGTCAGTCAGTCAGTATATGAATCAGTAGGTCGGTGATTCAGTTAATCGTTGAGTAAAAAAGTGAAAGTGACTATTGTCATTGTGAAACACCACTGCATTTTACCCACACACACCGTCCAGCAGGGGGCAGCTATTTAAAGTGCCGGGGCAGCAGTGTTGGGGACGGTACCTTGCTCAAGGGTACATCAGGGCAACCTACTGGGCTGGGATTCGAACCCATGACCTTCTGATCCCAGAGCCTAGTCCCTAAGCACTAGGCCGCTGTGAGTAAATCAGTCAGTCTGTAAATCTTACAGTCAGTGATTCAGTCAATCAGCAAATCAGTTATTGAATCAGTCAGTCTGTGAGTCAGTTGGTCGGTGAATCAGTCAATCAGCAAGTCAGCTATTTAGTCTGTGAGTCAGTTGGCCATTGCATCAGTCAATCAGCAAGTTTGAGTGAGTCAGTCAGTGAGTCGGTCAGTGAGTCGGTCAGTTAGGGACAGGCCCTCTTGAGCAGTCTGCTGAAAAGCCCTGCTGGCAGCATGTGGAGGACCATCTATCATGTTCACAATAAAGGGAGTTTGTGCCTGCAGTGCTGGATTTATGGCCACCCTTCTCCCCCCTTTCTGCCCTAATAACTCACAGGCTGGGGCAGGAGCTGACAAGAGCAGCCTAAAAAAAGGATCCCGGTGATCAATCACAATATCGCACACATATGTTACACTGTTCACACCAACCAAACGGGCTTCCAGTGAATAAAACTCTGCATCTAGATCCTCTGGGGTCTACCGGACAAACACAAACCAGAGACTGAGATCAGAAGTACAGCCTTAAATACAGGACCATGACAACCATCAGTGATCCATCAATGAAGAGGCCCGTTTTCCTAA
The DNA here is from genome assembly GCA_017165825.1 of Hepsetus odoe. Lineage (NCBI taxonomy): Eukaryota > Metazoa > Chordata > Actinopteri > Characiformes > Hepsetidae > Hepsetus > Hepsetus odoe. The sequence goes on from CM029378.1 coordinate 1,208,674, forward strand.
AGATCAGTGTTTCACCATCCAAATCACTCAGCGTTAATCCTGCAAGAAAACATGTGGCCATGCAAACACTTCTTCATCCTTGTATAAAATAATAAGTTCAAATCACAGGACTTTTGATTTTATCCAGTGGATCCTCCAAACTTATTACAGTGTGAGAACCTTTCACAATACAATCCCAACAGAGGAGCCAGAGACGCTGCTGAGCTTATAACCGATAAATGAATGAAGTAATAAAAACGAAGGCCCAGCACCATGGTGTTCACTCAAAACTGTTTTTGAGTGAGTAATAAATGGGGTAGAGGATAAATTACAAATAAATAAAATTACTGATTAAAAATTAAATCAAATTTAAAATGAAATCTGTATGCACTCACATATTAAAAATTACTAAAAAGTTGTTTTTCAGATTTATTTTATAGCAACTTTTTCTTATTTTTATTTCTTTAAATAAAATAGTTTTGTGTTTTTATGTTGTCATTAATTTTCCATTTATTAGATACACAACAACAACTTCTACAATAATAAAAATAATAATTACCATTATTAATTAGATACACAACTACAACAACAACAACAATAATAATAATATTATTATTGTTGTTGTTGCTGTTGTTGTTATCATGTTGTTGTTATTATAAACGCTAAATCATTTTTAAAGTGTCTACGTCATCGTGCCTCGCGTTCTGATTGGACGAGAGCGGCGCTTTAACGCTGGAGCTCGTTCCGACGCGGACAGAGCGGCAGCAGCAGTGTGTGTGGTGTGTGTGTGAGGAGTGTATCGGGTTTTGAGCTATAAAGCGTTTTACTCGCTCCCTGTCGGCGAGTTTAACATCTTAAAAATAAGAAAAACATTTATCCTTTATCTCAGCTGCGTCTTTCGCGGATCGGTCCGCTGGAAGTATTTTATTTGATTTAATTTGTATTTATTTTTGGATTTTTCCTGCATGGCCGGTGGGTCATGATCGCCCTGCCTCCGGACTCCGCCGCTCTGGGACTTTACTCGGGGAGTCCGGTGTGGAAGGACGGCCCGGAGGAGGTCGGGAAAGCCCACAAACGACTGGACCCGGAGGGGCAGCGGTACCGTGTACCGGTCCGACTGATCAGCATGCTGAGTGCCCGCGGGCACGGCGGGCAGCACCCGGAATACCTCCACCCCCTGCCCTCCACCCCCTCCAGTCCCATAGAGGTACCAGCCTGCTGCTCCCGGGGACCTGAACATTTAATATAGTGGAGTCTCATATAAAGTCCTCTTCTTCTTCTCCTTCATGTTCTTATTATTATTCATCTTCTCCTTCTTCTTCATGTTTTTCTTCTCCTTCTTCTCCTTCTTCTTCATGTTTTTCTTCTCCTTCTTCTTATTATTCTTCTTCTCCTTCTCCTTCTGCTTCTTCTTCTTCTCCTTATTCATGTTCTTATTATTATTCATCTTCTCCTTCTTCTTCATGTTTTTCTTCTCCTTCTTCTCCTTCTTCTTCTTCTTCTTCTCCTTCTTATTCATGTTCTTCTTATTCTTCTTCTCCTTCTCCTTCTGCTTCTTCTTCTTCTCCTTATTCATGTTCTTATTATTATTCATCTTCTCCTTCTTCTTCATGTTTTTCTTCTCCTTCTCCTTCTTCTTCTTCTGGCTATAATATAGTAGAATTTTTAACTGCTGCATAAATGCATTACTTTCTCATAAATGCATTAATTCATTCAAAGGATGGGGGAATATAAACTGCACTGATTTCTTTTGCCAAAAACTATTTTTAAACATTTCTGTTCACATCTGCAGTAATTTACAGTAAATAAGCCTCCAAACCACTCATCATTAAACCCCAAGTTTTTGGGGGAAAAAACAGATCAAGGCTTAATTTGTATTTTTTCGTGAAATTAATGAAATATACATCATATACTTTAATGTGAATGAAATATTATTAAAGCAAAATCCCTTAAGTCCACCTAAAGGACTAATGGATTTGGAGGAGGTGGATTTTAAATTGGGACGCCTGATAACAAACCGCAGAACAGAGCAGTGAACCAAATATCTGTCCTTTCCAGAACAGACTCCTTCCTTTAGTGGAGTGAATCCTCCATTATTTTATCCTCCATGTCACCTTCCCAACATCCTGACCCAGTTCAGCCTAAAGGGACATAAACATACAGTAAAGACGTCCCTCTGTGTGTCCATCGGTGCAGGACAGAGTGAAGGAGAGTGAGAGAGAGGACAGGGAGAGTGGACGGTGGAGTTCAGGGTGTGTGGAGTGTGTGTCCGTGATGGAGAACTAGTAGAGATGGTGATGAAAGTGAAGCGGTGAAGTTCATGTGGATTATTTTCAGTAGATTGTTTTTATTGGAGTTGAAGTTCGAGGCTTTAATAGTCTTTAATTCTATTAATATGGAGTGAGATTCAGTTCACTTTCAGCACAGACAGACGCTCCAGACGTCCTTCAGAGGAGACACGTCTCACTTTACACTCTCAGTACACTCCTGTACTTTTACTTTACACTCTCAGTACACTCCTGTACTTTTACTTTACACTCTCAGTACACTCCTGTACTTTTACTTTACACTCTCAGTGCATTCCTGTACTTTTACTTTACACTCTCAGTACACTCCTGTACTTTTACACTTGTACTGAGTAAAGTAGTTGAATCAGTACTTCTACTTTTTATTTTTTTGTCTGCTGGTGCTTTAGCTCAGTTCTTGTAACGCTGGGGTGGTGTGGTCTAGATGTAAACACTGAGCCAGGGATCTGTGACTGGACTTTATTAACAGAACTGAAACATGACAAGGAACTAAAACACCAACGCTGTAATGGAGAACACCCGTGTTAATGACTGACGCTCTGCTCTGAGATTTTGGGGCTTCAATAGCCAACCCCAAATGAAGCACACCTGAGCCCTGATGAGCCCAGGTGTGCTCATTCAGAGCAGAGCGCCATCTGCCGTGACACAACCGTGACAGTTCTGTTGTTGGACTGAGACTAAAAGACAACTGCTAGAAAAATAAGTTACAATAAACCTAAAAATTTTCATCCTTAAATGTCATATAATATGTGGGAAAATCTGATTTGGGGAATTTAATTGCAGCAATACTTAGAATAAGCTCATTTAAATTTAAACATTGGCCAGTTCCATCTAAGATTAAGCTTAATCTTGGCCTAAACTACAGTACCAGGGATGCTAAAAAGGTTTATTCTTAATCTTAGACTTTCTATCAAACTGTAGACCATACCTCTTATCCTTTTCTCTCGTTTCCACAGCTGGATGCCAAAAAGAGCCCACTGGCTCTTCTGGCACAGACGTGTTCTCAAATTGGTAAGCCGGACCCTCCGTCCTCCTCTAAGAACCAGTCCAACACCAAGGAGTCCAAATCCACACCGCTGAAGATCAGCGACATTGGAGCAGAAGACAAATCCAGTTTTAAGCCCTACTCAAAGTCACCGGAGAAGAAGAGTTCACCTTTGAGTGGAGATAAATGTGCTTTCCGGTTACCGAGCACACCTTGCCGTCCGTTCACTCCCGGCACAAGCAGTGGTCCTTCGTCTCCTCAGGTCACAGACTCTAAAGCTGGAGACAGGGATGAGACAAAGGAGTCAGAGGGTGGTAAAACCTCTCCCTGTGAGGCATCTGGGACGGTAAGCTTGAGCAGCAGTGAGACGACCCAACACAGGGAGGCGCCTAAACCCTCTGCATCCGAGGCGGCCACTGTGTCTTCAGCACCGTCCGCTCTCGGATCGGGGCTTGTGGCGCCGGTTTCACCCTACCGACTGGGTCACACCGTTTTCCCTCTGGCTCCTACTGGAGTATCATTCCCTGGCGGCTTGGCAGGGGCGTATGCGGGATACCCACAACACTTCTTGTCCCACAGCGTGACCTTGGACCCAAGCAAGTCCAGCAGTCAGTTGATTAGTGCACACCTTGCTGCCACTAAAACTGGGACGAGCCCACTTTCCGGAGCTTCCCCGCCCGCCATTATCTCTGCCGGCCTGTGCCGGGACCCGTACTGCCTTAGCTATCACTGCGCTAGCCATCTGCAAAGCGGTGCTGGCACAAGCAGCACCCATCATCCACTTTTCCCCTCCCACCCACTGTCTGGCATCCCTTCATCCACCACTTTACCTGCTCCCTCGTTATACCCGTACGGCTTCATGCTCCCCAACGACCCCCAGCCGCATGCTTGCAACTGGGTTTCCGCAAACGGGCCTTGTGACAAGCGCTTCTCCACGTCGGAGGAGCTGCTGAGTCACCTGAGGACTCACACGGCTTTTGTGGGCACCGACAAGTCGCTAGGATATCCAGGGTCGTCCTCTTTGGCAGCTGCCATGGCTTGTCACGTCCCCAACGGGGGTCCTGGGGGACCACTGGGACTCCGGACCCCACATCCTGCACTGGGACTTATCCGGTATCATCCTTATTCCAAAAGCCCCCTTCCGACCCCAGGAGCCGCAGGGTCCTATTACGCCCCCTATGGACTGTATGGACAGAGACTGACCACTGCACCTGGTCTAAGCTACCAGTGAACACTGATTTCTTCAGGGTCTTTTTCTATGCAGCGGTGTCCAGATTTGATCTTATTTATTTACGTTAGCTTGACGTGAGAAATAAAATCCACGAAAATCAACCATTTCAGACTCGCTTTATTTGAAGTGTGCGTAAAATCCTGGGACATGTTTAGGTTTGGACCAGGACGTCTGATGGTTTATCGATGCCGAAGGGTTTCTGCTGTTGAACTCAGGGGAAATATTTTATGCTTACCTTAATGCTTACATTGTCTCTGGCGGAACAAGACCTTGTATCTCCATTATGGGATGGAAAGAAGGTCTTAACTTTCAATGTAAGTTAATGTCACAGGATTTTATTCTCAGTCTTGCATTCAGTTGTTTTAATGACCTTCAGATATACATAAACACGAATAAAACGTTGTTTTTTGCTGATAATGTCCATTAAAATAGAGAAATGACCAAACTGTTGTGAGTTTTAATTACAAAAAGTCAAGAGGACACTGATAATCTGGGATTCTGTTCCATCCAAAGATGAAGAAATAAAGAACAGAGAATGTGTGAGCAGTGTAGAACGCTGTGCTCGGTTAAACGAAGGTGAAATGTTCCGGATTGGGAACTATTTTTGGGTCACGGTTAAAACTGAAGCACGTTTGGGACCCTGATGATCTTCAGGCCTTTGAACAGAAAGGTGAGTGTGTACTTTAATCTCTGATGATGGGAATAAGCATTTCGTTCTTTGGGTTCTTCAAACAATAAACATGTTCTAAAGGTTCTAGACTAATTTAAGAAGAAATTTATCCCATCTGCCATTCATAAAAGCTCTGAAATGTTCTTCACACTCAAACATCTCATTACATTTCATCTTGTGGTTGATGCATTTTCCACAGAACCCTCTGGAGAACATTTATTCTCAACACTGTACTCTATTCAAATTCATGACTCTTTTAAATTAGTTAGTTTTAAATTATTAAAAGTAAAAAGTAAAAAAAAAACAGATACATACTGATACTCCACTTCTGATTAGTAAAAATGTGATGGAATGAACATAAAGAACATTAACGTTAATAATCAAAGTGGAAATTAAATTAAATTAGTTTTGCTCTGCTAAAATTAATAATAGTAGTAAAGTTCTAATACAAATAATAATGATAATATTATTTATAATAATAATTTATTACTATTATTATTATTATTGTTGTAAATAATCTAATAATCTAATTATCATTGACAATATTTTTAAATAAATATAATTATAGAAATAATATCCAGCCAGTTCTCAGACAGTTGACATCCATAAAGATGTTCCGGAAAAAATAAAATCCAGAATTATATCAAAATGAAATAATCATCAGAATAAAGTTATAATAACATTCAAACCCAGATTATTATGTATATTATTATATATATTATTTTCTTATTTGTTTGTACAGCTAGTTATTATGAAGAGGTTATTTAATGTGCTCGTTATAAAATCAACACCAAAAATGTCTACAGACTATTAATATTTAATTATGTAATTATCCGAATGTTATAAATAAACCAGTAATAAAATTGTAAAATTCCAGAATATCAAATGACATGAAAATTTTAAATAGAAAATTCTTATTCTATTAAGAATAACATTCAGATTGAGATGCTTGGCAGATTTATTTTTGGTAAATTATGTAACGTGCTTCATAAAAGATATCCTGAATGAGTAATTAATTATGATCCAGAATGCAGTCCAGGCTGCGTGTGTGTGTGTGTGTGTGTGTGTGTGTGTGTGTGTGTGTGGCTCTCCCTGCTGACAAAGATGTAGTATTACCTGCTGACTGGATTTACAGCAAAATACCTGTTTAATTCTGCATGATCTGTTTCCATAACAACAACAATAATAATAATAATGATAATAATTATAATAATAATAGTTGTAAAGGGTCAGAAACCACATGAATGGGATTATTACAGATATTATCATTATTATTATTATTATTATTATTATTATTGTTGTTGTTGTTAATACTATTATTGTTGGTGTGTATATTTTCCATGATGTTTGTGCTCGTAGCTCCAAATCTGCAGGAGCTGAGAGGCTGCTTTGCTGTATTTGGGATGAGTTCCATCAAGTTCTCAGTTTAACAGGAGCTGTGTTTGGACTGTGCTGGACAAAATGAGTGACTACCTGAGACCACGAGGAGAAACCACTGAGAAGAGCCTGGACTCAGAGAGGGTCCACTTCTAGACCAGGAGATCAGACCGTTCCACCAAAAAGCTTCAGATCTTCCTGCTGTTCTGGGGTCTGTGGTGCTCTGAGACGTCACTTTCACCTGGACCGGGTAAAAAACCGAGTAAAGAACCGTGAACTTTTTCATTCCAAAGATGTAAAAGTTTTCAAACTTTGGAAAACAACAGACTGTATCATGAAGAAGAAATCTCACCAGGGTGCTGGTCTTGTAGAGGGAGGGATACTCAGCTGTGGGTTCGAGGCTGGTTCCACCTTCTCCAGCACTATTTGAGCCCCTGATCAAAACCCTGAACTAGTATCTCCAGGAAGACTCTCCCTGTTATTAGGCAATGGTGGAGGAGCGCTGGTCTAGTGTTCAGGGACGAGGAGTGTGTCCGGGTTCGAGTCCCAGACCAGTAGGTTGCCTTGAGGTACCCTTGAGCAAGATACTGTCCCCATCACTGCTCCCTCCTGCTGGACAGTGTGTTGTGTGTGTTAAATATAGAGGTTGGATTTGGTTGTGGTTCACTGTGTTCACAATGACAAGTGGTCACTTTCACTTTCACTTTGAGTGTGAAAATGTGAATCTTCAAACTGGGATCTATTTCTAGGTCACTGTTCAGTGTTTACAGTCATGTGACTTCTGTTTAACAACGATATAATTCAACTCAGAACGAAATTAAAATTAAGTGCAACAGCTCCTGACTTCCATCTGCTTCTCTAATCGCTCCTTCTGTGAAACTTCACTAAAACCCTCCTTAATCAATTATCTTTAATCACACATACAGCTGGAGTTCCCCTCTGTTATTATTATTATTATTATTATTATTATTATTATTATTATTATTATTATCATGAGATGTACTTCATGCTCATTTTCTATTTTAGGGTCTTTAGGCTAAAAGGATTTTTTAAAAAATCTTTATTTTAGTGGACTTTTATTCTAAATAAACAACAACAGGACGAATGAAGTATTTTACTGATGTACTGAACACACATTACTGATCATCCCTTACTGATCACCCATTACTGATCACTCATTACTGACCACTCATTATTGATCACTCATTACTGATCACTCATTACTGATCACCCATTACTGACCACCCATTACTGATCACCCATTACTGATCACTCATTACTGATCACTCATTACTGACCACTCATTACTGATCACCCATTACTGATCACCCATTACTGATCACCCATTACTGATCATTCATTACTGATAACCCATTACTGACCACTCATTACTGATCACTCATTACTGATCACCCATTACTGATCACTCATTACTGATCACCCATTACTGACCACTCATTACTGATCACCCATTACTGATCACTCATTACTGATCACACATTAGTGATCACTCATTACTGATCACTCATTAGCGATCACCCATTACTGATCACCCATTACTGATCACTCATTACTGATCACCCATTACTGATCACTCATTACTGATCACCCATTACTGATCACCCATTACTGACCACTCATTACTGATCACCCATTACTGATCACCCATTACTGACCACTCATTACTGACCACTCATTACTGATTACCCATTACTGACCACTCATTACTGATTACCCATTACTGATCACTCATTACTGATCACCCATTACTGATCACCCATTACTGACCACTCATTACTGACCACTCATTACTGATCCTGATTCATTATTGATCTAATATTATATGATTGTTATTGTTGATGAGGATAAACAAAAACAAAGAGAACATTAATTATAGTGTTTGAAATACGGCATCATATATTTAAATTTATATCTATCTACCTATCTGTCTGTCTGTCTATATATATGTTTGTCTGTCTATCTGTCTATGTATCTATCTGTCTGCCTGTTTATCTGCCTGTCTGTCTCTGTGGATTATTTTCATACGTGTATTTCATAGTGTTGCTGTCTGTAATGCTTTGCTTTGAATTACAATATCAAAATATACCAAAAGAAAAATGTGCCATTGGAAGACCTTGTACATGACGGTCTATGATCACATGACTCAGAAAAACTGGGATTTACGGTAAAATGTACTGAGTTGCTCCGTACACGGTCACCGGTTTAGGTGTTCAAAATGGCGGCATGCGAATTTCCTGGATTGAAATTTGTGAAATAAAAGTGATTTTGTTGAAGGACACTTTCAGATTTTTGCAGGAAAATGTAGAACTGTGTATTTTAGTTGATAGGAAAGCACCAAAAACGGTAAAAATTTAGAGGATAATTGGCTGGAAATGTGAACATTCGCCGGTCTCTAAGCGGAAGTGTCCGTCACTGAAGAAGTTCCCGTGTACAGGGCGCACCCCGTTCCTACAGTGCATTCTGGGACACAATTGAGCGACTTATACACGAGAAAATACGGTAGTTATAGTGGCAGTAATATATATTAGTTTAATTTGGAACAGGAACAAGAACAATAATGAACCTGTGATTTTTGTATTTTATTACTGCTGCTGTTGTATTTGTATTAATATTATTTAAGCCGGGGTTTGTTTCAGTGTAGATAAAGACCCTGTCTTGTGTGTCTGTCCCCGGATTGAGGACTGTCCGCCCTGTTTGAGTCTCCTCCCTCAGACTGAACCACTCTAACCAGAGAGGATCAACTTAATCCCACCAAACCCGGAGCAGCAGCAGCAGCGAGCATCTCAGCACAGTGAGTCCCTCTCATGAACACTCAGTTTACAACAACATCAACAGTAACATACAGCGCTGAGACTTTACTGCACATGCGCAGTGCGCTCTCCGACACACCTGCTGTTTATCACTAGAAACTCTCCGACATTATTACATGCAGTGTTTGTTAAGTGTGTTTTTTCGGAAATGCCGATTATCACTCTTATTTTTAGGAACATTCAGTGCGTTATTAACCGAGGACATCACGCCTGTTCTTATTGGAATGTTCCGCTCTTTTCCAGAAAAGTCAACCACGATGAATATTCACACGTTGATGAGATTCGGAGACTTTTAGTATGTGAAAATTAACAAACTAAATAAGTAAATAAATAAGACCGTCAGCTATTGGGCGTTCCCATGGAAACGGACTGGAGGAGGACTGTGGATAAAAGTTCCTTAAAGAGAACATTTGGAATATTATATAAGCTATATTTAATTGTCACATTAATACAATATTAGCGAGCAATATCAAAAAGCTAAAAGGTGCTACTTTTTATTTATTTATCAAATATGAAATTATAAAGAAAAAAACTGATCACACTAAAAGCACATGAGTAATGGATTTCACGCAGTGGAGTGATCACATGCTCTGCTCACTCGTGACCAAAAACAGTCTCAGTTCATGTGGGGAGGCAGATTAGGGTGACCGTTGTCAAAAGCCGACAGCGGGAGTTTTGACAAAGGACTTTTATTCTGAAAGCTATCGCCGGAAACGCAAGACCGTTGTGTGTATAATATACGCGCACCGTATCTTTTACATCATATACATCGGTAACGACTGACTGTTGAAACAGCGCCCGTGAATCTCAGGGCGCTGTATTAGAGAGATTACGACCGAAGGGTCAAATCATTTTGCAGGGTCGCAGAATTTGAGTTTAGGGAAATAAAATGTCTTTTCAGAACATTTCCAGAGAGGCTTTAATTGGCTCTGCTGCACTTGGACTGGTCTTTATTACGGGTTATTATCTCGGTAAGTGCAGTACTGTCACTATTAAACACTGAGGCGCTTTTATAGTTTTATAAACAGTAGGAAATGTTGCTGTCCCAATTAAAGTAAGGGGCCAATTAGCAAATACTTAATAATCAATTAATATTTTTCTGCTCTGTTATTTAACATAGTTAATTCTATTTTTTGATGATTTTTTATATACTGCTTTAGTAAACATCTGCTCCAACAAGACCTTTTCTAGCAGAGTATCTTCATAAAAACGTCTATTATTATTATTATTATTATTATTATTATTATTATTATTGTAAGCCTTTAAAACTGTGTAATCTAGTTTTTAATCAGGTGCAAGGAATATCTTTTATTAATTTTAATAATTTGTTAATGACAATAGCTAAACTCTTAAAAATGAACCCAAAATCCAAATAAAAAAATCACTTCTGTCTGACTTTAAATAAAAAAACACTGATTAATCAGTCTAATCAGACCCCGAGATCACTCTGATTAATTACCTGCTGTATAAGCTGTGAATGTTATATATATATATCATCCCCTCTTTAATTCTGCCCATTTACTTTCTACACACAGCATATTTATTTATTTATTTCACTGTATTTTGTAACAGTGTGTTTAATCTAATCTGCTCAGACTTTGACAGAGCTCTGTAACATCCATAATTGATCATCACTGATTTATCCGTCTAATCCTGTTACAGCGTCGTCTTTTTTTCTATCTCAACATATATATTCCCAGTGCATGTATCCCATTATATCCCAGTAATGAAGCAAAAGCTCCAGTGCTGAGGTCCACTGATAATCAACAGGTCTTCTCCACAAAGCAGTAGAAGGTTACCATATTCCTGCTGACGGACCATGTTTCAAGGAAAAGGGGGTCACTGGAAATAAATTTAAAAAACATTTTCACCCTTGAAGAATTAAATTTGGTAAACTCTGGTGAGATCTTTCCCGACTGAACGGCTAGACGTTCTCCTTCCTTGTCTGTGGAGTCAAAGTCACTCTTTAGATAAGTACTGTTGGCGCTTTATCACCTGGTGTTGGTCAAGGTTGAAACATGTGAAAGGCAGTATGGGGCTGGTGTCCTCCAAGAACTGAGGTTTTTCCAGACCACCATCAGCGTCAAAAGAACAAAATGGAGTTTGGATAAAGAGGGATCGAAGATGTGTGGAAGATCTGGTGTCTGAACAGACACAATAACGTTCCCTGAAAGATGCAGAACTTTAAGAAATGAGCTGAATTGAACTCAACCAACCCAGACCTCCTCCAGCTCTTCAGCAGAATAGAGGGTGTGGTTGGACTTCCTGTCCACTTTAGGACATGCCCAAAGGAGACACAAGGAGTATATCGTGAGGAGGATGTTGAAGATGGAGCTGCCAGGAAAGAGAAGAGGAAGAACAAAGAGGAGGTTTATGGACGTGGAGAGAGAAGACATGGGGACAGATGATCTGGTGTGGTGAGCAAGGTACCTCCTTTACGTACCGGTAAGGGACTAGAACCCACGATTCGATCCCACTCCTTAAACACTAGACCACCGCTGCCCAGTTGTAAAAGATTCGATTTTCACACCAGTCGGTTATAAGAGTAGGAAAAAGTTGCACTGCCAATTACCAAACATCCATTCAATCTGATCAAGGTCACTTTATTTTATTTTATTTTTCATTTTATTGAGTGAATTTTATGAAGAAAAGATTTCTGATACTACAAAAAACTCACATTAATATATTAATAACATCACAGAGATAAAAACTGGATTATTAGATTATCACCTTGAAAATCTGCCAATACTTTTTTTTCTTTAAACTGAGCTTTAAAATTTACTTTAAAAGAGCATCTAAAAGTAGATTTATACACAAACTAGAAAGGGGCTCTGAAGTGGGACAAGTGTCTAACGGTTGGTTTAATTATTAGGAGTATAAATCAATATAACTGTCCTCTCTCTCTCTGGGTGTGTAGGGTGGTCCTCCCTCTCCCCCATCACTCAGTATAACTGTCCTCTCTCTCTCTGGGTGTGTAGGGTGGTCCTCCCTCTCCCCCATCACTCAGTATAACTGTCCTCTCTCTCTCTCTGGGTGTGTAGGGTGGTCCTCCCTCTCCCCCATCACTCAGTAGAACTGTCCTCTCTCTCTCTGGGTGTGTAGGGCGGTCCTCCCTCTCCCCCATCACTCAGTATAACTGTCCTCTCTCTCTCTGGGTGTGTAGGGTGGTCCTCCCTCTCCCCCATCACTCAGTAGAACTGTCCTCTCTCTCTCTGGGTGTGTAGGGTGGTCCTCCCTCTCCCCCATCACTCAGTAGAACTGTCCTCTCTCTCTCTCTGGGTGTGTAGGGTGGTCCTCCCTCTCCCCCATCACTCTTTCCTGTTCACCAAGTTTTGAGAAGAAAATGTTTTGACAACGACTCTTAATCAGCACTAAAAATAAGGAGAACTCGACGTCACGCCATTCTTCCCGTTCTTCTCTAAAGGGAAAGGACGAGGCAGACGCTGGACGAGGATGGACACCTTTAAGAGCCACGTCGGAAGAAAGGACGATCCTGTGATGCAGTATCTCCTCAACCACTCCATGAGGGAGCACCCAGCTCTCAAGAAGCTCCGACTCGTAATAAAACTCTTCTTTTCTTTTCATTTCAAGCTTTTCTAAACCCTCCAGATCCAGTTTTACACCAACAGCTACAGAAAGTTTTACAGACTGTTCAGTTTGACTGTCAGTAACGTTAACATTTCTACAAGTAAGTGTAGACTTGTTATATTAATTATATTATTTGTTGTTATATTCTTACGTTATCTTAACTTGTCTTGTAATATTGGTACTTTAATTGTTTTCGTTTTGTTAGCTTTAGACCTACATTTTCCACTTCATTTTGTAGTTATATTAGCTTTAGTTGTAGAATTACATTTTATATTTTTATGTAAATAAATTATGGAGGTTTTAGTTTTAGAATTATATCTAAACTTTAGTTTGTTAGCATTATGTTAGCTTTAATTCTGTAATATTTTGATTGTTAGCTATATAAATATGTTAGTTTTAGTTTTTGAATACGGTTATCTTTAGTTTTACAGTATTATTGTAACTTTTTTTAGTTGAAGAATATTATTTAAGTTATATTTTTATAAGTAGAATAGATGTAGATCAGCTTACGTCAAGTTTACAGGTTTTTTCATTTCTTGTTGTGTGTGTGTGTGTGTGTGTAGAGAACACTGGAGCACAAGTGGAACTTCATCATGGTGGCGTGTGAGCAGTCTCAGTTCATGGCGAACTTGGCGAGGCTGATAAAAGCTAAGAAGGCCATCGAGATCGGTACGAAAGTGAAGAAAAAACAGGAAAAATTCACCTTAAACCACAGTTTCCACCGTTTATCTCAAATGTAGTCGATCAGAAAAGGTATATTTGCCACCTGAAGCTTAATTTTGCACAATTAAAAATGGAATTTGCCTTGAAAAGAAAACTTTGGTCCGTGTTCATGTTCAGTAGAGCACCGAGTCTCAGACCAGCGCAGGTCCGTTCGAGAGATGAATGTAATGGAAGTTGACGGGGACCAGGTTTCCGATTGAAAAACCAGGGACATTACCAGTTTGATGGTCAATATGTCAGTAAAATATCTAACGTTGTTATCCCTGATATGAAATAGGGGAGTGTAACCATGGTAACCGGACTGTAATGAACTACGGTGAAGACTCGTTTGTTATGATTTACTGATCTGTAGTCGTACAGTGGACTGGGATGTGGCTCCGCCCACAAATTGTTTCTCAACCGTTAAAGAAACTGCGTTAAAGATGCTGATTTAAACATGATGCTCTGTATTTGTGGGCGGAGCCACATCCCAGGCGCCTGTACGGCTACAGATCAGCTGCTTTCACCTGGTCGTACGATTCCTGAGAATCAGAACCCTGGGTTCCCGCCGGGCTTTGTGCTGGTGTAGCCTTACAGCTTTTGTCTGTAAAACTAGGGGTGATGGTAAATAAAGAGTGATTGGAAGCTGCTACCGCGCCACCCGTTAGCCAAAACAAGCACTGCGTGTTAAGTCTGCTTTCTTGCTCTCTATATTTCCAGCCGGTTTTTTTTATTTTTTTATTTTATTATTTACTTTAAAAACCAATTATAAAACCTGTAATTATACAGCAGTGGTCTAGTGGTGAGGGAGTTGCCCCGGATCGGGAGATTGTGGGTTCACCATTAGGTACCCTTGAACAAGGTACCGTCCCCGTCACTGCTCCCCAGGCGCTTTCAGTATATATGTGTGTGTGTGTGTGGGTGTGTGTGAAACGCAGAGATTGAATTTCGTTGTGTTGTGCTGTGCTGGGTTGTCACACTCATTACACCAGGCTGTGAGTTAATTGCAGGACAAGCTTTTAGAGTTAAGTGTTCTCGTGTGTGTGTGTGTGTGTGTGTGTGTGTGTGTGTGTGTGTGTGTAGGCGTGTACACCGGCTATAATGCCCTGAGCGTCGCCCTGGCGCTGCCGGAGGATGGTAAAGTTGTGGCATGTGATGTGAACGAGGAGTACACCAACATTGGCAGACCTTTCTGGAAAGAGGTGAGTTGACCAGTTTACAGCCACTGTCTCTTCACTGTCCCTTCACTGTCCCTTACCAGACACCGTACATTCACACCGGGACGGGCGAGGACAGAAACACTCACTCTGGCCCCCCTGTGAGCCAAGCTGCAGAACGCTGTGGACGCTCTCTGACAAAGGGAACAGGACGGTTCGTTTAGGTCTTGAAATCTTTAACGAACCCGCAAAGAAACTTTCTTTCTTGATTATCTGGTCTCGACCAGAGGAGGCACGTGTTGAGTCTTGGTTCCTCCTAACTTCTCGCTCCCTCCTATCCATCTTTGTCCTTGCACACACAGCGCATCCCGTTCTTCTCATGCTGGCTCAACCGAATACTGGGGTGTTACAAAAGCGAATATCACAAAAACGAATTTGCACAATCTTTTCTTGGTGTATATATATATATATATATACTGCTCATCCATGTTGCTCAACAGCTTCGTCTTCCTGTCTCGTGTCCTTGCTCGCTTGTCAGGTTTCATTTACATGTTTCAGTATTCAGCAGACGTTCTTATCCAGAGAGACTTACATTTCCTGATTACAGGGACAGTCCCCCTGGAGACACTTGAGGTTCAGGTTTTGCTCAGTGGTTGTGCCCAATGGTGGTTGTGCCGGTCGTGCCAGGAGGTGGGCTCGAACCTGCTACCTTTTGGTCCACAGACGTCTGCAGCTCTGCACTTCACCAGCTCATCTGGAACGTTGGTCCAGGTGTTTCTATTTAGGACTCTGGGACGCCACACCTAATCTCCCTTTCCTCCACTTTCATTGAGAACTAATGTTGAAAGAACATGTTCTCTGGTTTAGAGCGTACCGTATCAAGGCGGCCCAGAATCAGGCTGACCCTTCGAGTATGAACGCAAAAGTACCAGATGGAGGAGGTGGAGAGTCCCAGCAGTGGAGTGGCAGGTTACCTCACAAGCTTGAAGGTCAAATCAAGAATCAGGGTGGATGTCGTATCTGGAGAGGCTCCAGTATCACCATCCACCCCGGCGATTGTGGACAGCAGCTCAGATAATGAATTTAGGGCTCTAATATGATCTAACGTTGTCTGGTGGTCACATGCACCCACATGTTTAATCTGAACATCAAACCCACATCTTCCTCCAGGGCTTCAATTGGTGGATTTTACTGTATCAGCTTCCAGCATCTAGTCCCATGGCTGCCCGAATCAAATTCAGCTCACTAATGCTGGCCTACAGGAGTGACTCTGGATCTTCTCCCAGCTCTTTAAGCTCCATCATCCAGGCTGATCCTCTTTCATTACACTCCTCTTAGGAACGCTGTCCACCATCAGCATCCCGTCATACAAAGCCGCCTCAGTCCACACTGTTCTCAGTGGGGGTTCCCCAGCAGTGGAACGAGTGAACGATATCAGAGCAGGACGTCCTTCTACGCTCCTCTCAAAACACCTCCAGCACTCCAGCACCCCCAACTCACTGTTTATTTAAGATCACTTCTCTTCAACTTATCTGCTGCACTTTTATACATTTTAATGCACTTTATAACCCTTTAATGTTCATCTCTTTTACTGCAACGTAGTTTAGACACTTTTAAGGCTCTACGGATAAAAACGTCTGCTAAATGGATAAATGTGATGGAATGTAGTCTTCCATAAATGTTCGGTTCTTTCAGAGTTTGTATAAAAACCAAGGCTGAGCATGAAAGCCACCATTGAGAGAAATGAATGATCCACATTCACATCGAGAAGGAAAGCACGCAAAGAAGGAATTAAACAGTTTAAATTTTTACGGTTTATTAAAGATGTCCTTGTAGATGTACCAAGAGAGATGGTAACCTTTACCCTGGAGAGATGGAGATCTGCTCTAGAGAGGAGAGGAAGGAAAGTGAGTAGGACTGAGACAGAATCCATGAGTGGGAATGAAAGGGAGGACAGCGGAGTGGTGAGGATAGAGGGAGTAGAGGAGGTAAAGGGGGAGGAGTTTAAATACTCGGGGTGGACAGTTTAGAGTGTGGAAAAGAGGAGAAGAAGAGAGTGCAGGCAGGTTGGAGTGGGTGGAGAAGGGTGACAGGAGTGATCTGAGAGATGGGGACCAGCGAGAGGGAAAGGAAGTTTACAGGATGGTAATGAGACTAGCTATGTTGTATGGGTCGGAGGCAGTGGAACTGACAAAAAGACAGATGGTGAAGCTGGAGGATGGAGGTGCCAGGAAAGAGGAGAAGAGGAAGGACAAAGAGGAGGTTTATGGATGTGATGAGAGAGGTGTGAACGAGGAAGACGGAGGACAGGAGCAGCTCCTCATGCTTTGATCCGAGCGTGTGATGGCGTCCATTATGAAAAATTAATAAGCGAACCAGAAACCAAACATGCCTTCAGGGGAAAGAAGGCAGAACAGATTCAATTTTTTCTAGCAAGTCTAAAACCAAGTCTTACTTCCTGTTTTAGGCTGGAGTTGAACACAAAATAGACCTGCGCCTGCAGCCAGCCGTGAAGACTCTGGGTAAGACATGGAGCTCTTAAAAGAAAACATTTTTTTTTTAAAAGTATAGAGACAGCGTCCATTGTTTCCTCAAGATATCGGTCAGATTTGACCTGCTTACTGACTACTTACCGGTACTATGTATCTGAAAGTGAAAGTGACTGTCAACGTCACAACATACAGTGAACCACAAACAAACACATGCTCTGTATTTATCCCACACACACCGTCCAGCAGGGGCCAACACCCAGGGAGCAGTGATGGGGACGGTACCTTGCGGTGCCAACCTATTGGTCTGGGAAGCAAATCCATAACCTTCCTACCCTGGGGCCAACCGCCGCCCCATGATCGTGATCTCCTTTCTGCTCTTTTGCACGGTTAAAAGAGTATAATTTAATGTTTTAAAGTTAAATAGTTTTATTTTTTACAATTAAAGGTACGTTTGTTGTTTTTATTTATTTTTTCCACCTATTAGGGTGCAGCGGTGGTCTAGAGTTTAGGAACGAGGTCCCAGGATCGGAAGGTCGTGGGTTTGAATCCCAGACCGGTAGGTTGCCCTAAGGTACCCTTGAAGAAGGTACTGTCCCCATCACTGCTCCCCGGGAGTGTGTGGGTGAAAAGCAGAAGTTCGTTGCGGTTCACTGTGTGCAGTGTTTTATAATGGCAAGTAGTCACTTTCACTTAAATTATTGCACCAAAAACTCAAGAAATTGAGCAAAAAGAAAATTCTGATGAAACAAAACAGTTTAGATCAAAGCTCTAAAGCGGTTCCCATGAAAGCTTCGCCCCAAAGCACCGGGTTCCATTTTTTCCAGTCTCCTTTTTCTGTTTTGAAAACATGTGATTCCTAAAACTCCCGAATAATCTCATTATTTACAGACTGTTTGTCTAAAACTGTAAAAAGTTCCACGTGGCTCATATTTTCACTGTTTAGCCTCAATACTCTGAAAAGGTCTTTATAGGAGAGCAAAGGAAACAGAACGATCACCGGTTCTCATTTTTAACACCATTCTCTGTCTTCTTCCAATCATTTGGTCAGATTGTCTCCCAACCCTACCTTTTAAACTTGTTCTACAACGTTTTTACTTTTTATTGAAATTTTTTTTTAGGCTTAGTAGTTTCTTTCCAAGTCTCATTCAGTGTCGATGAACGTTGTTAATTTTCATTTATTTGATATTAAAACAGCTCAAAGTTTCTTTAATAACAAAAGATGTAGTAGGTCACTGGATTACTTCTACAGCCCACAGTCCAGCTTCGTAGGGAATTCAGGTAAAGACCGATTGGACTGAATGTGTGTTTCGCTCACAGACGAGCTCTTGGCCGCCGGAGAGGCCGAGACGTTTGACTTTGTGTTTATCGACGCCGATAAGCAGAGCTACGATATTTATTACGAGAAATCTCTCCAGCTTCTGAGGAAAGGCGGCATCATCGCCATCGACAACGTAAGTGATCACATGACCTTCTCCTAGACTCTGACTGAGATGCTCAAACTGATCCACGTGAGAAAACCTAAAGCTAAAGAGTTCGTTTCCAGGTCCGTTCCAAACAATATTTTATACGCTTGTTGTTTTACAAAATATTATATAAAATTTTACATAAAATGATCCTTAAAAACTGTCAGGCTTCATTAATGGCCATATTTTAAGTGAAACCATAATTTCTTACTGTAGGTGAGAAGACTATATATATATATATATATAAAAAATAAAAGGCCTGTATTAAGTGTAAATAACATTATGGATGTTCAAATCAAAAGTCTTGGGCCTTTTTTTTTTTTATATATAATTTATTTGTTGGGAATCACCTTGTAGGTGCATAAATATCTTTCAGACTACCTTTCATGGGAACAAATGTTTTGGTGCTCCAGGCTGCAAAGTCAAGTAGGATTTTGTCATTTCAACCATATACACAGTACACAGCGAAATGAAATAACGTTCCTCCAGGACCCTGGTGCTACACGCAGGACAAACAGACAGAGCAACAATTCAATTCAATTCAATTTATTCTTGTATAACACAGATGCCCCAAGGCACTTTACACTGGTGGTGGATGGTGGAACAGGTTACAGTAATAGATGTTAAAGCCAGACGACTACGAAGGAGAGGAACCAAAAACTCCACTGTGTGGAGAAAAAAAACCTCTGAGGGTCCAAGGTCAGCCGGCTACCCAACCCCCTTGGGTCTACTAACAGCACAGAGTTAGTTTGGTTTAAACTCCAGGATCAGTGAGGAGTCCCAAGTTTCTTCCAGGTACCGATGAGCCGCCAGGGTCCCTTGGCGCATCAGATGCATCACACAGACCAGATGGTAGCTCGGCATTGGACTCAGGTGATGACCACAGCGGGCCCCCCCGGACATGTGGGGAGAGAAATGGAATGAGGGGGTCAGTAATGAGCAGGATCCAGTAGTGACAGACACAGAAATGAAACAACAGTGCGATGGCATGTACAGCAGCACCAGCGACAACAACAGACAACATGCAGTGCATTCATCCGACACTGCTTTGTTCTTGCAGTGATGCAGAACAGAGCAGCCCCTGTTACTGGCAGTATGATGGAGCAGCAGTGTTTTGGTTAAAGTGCAGAGTGCAAAAATAATACTTATTACTGGTATTTAAGTATTGCAGTAAGTAGTAAGTGTAGCAGTGATTCAGTTCAGGAGTCTGATGGCCAGGGGGAAGAAACTGTTTCCCATCCTGGAAGTGGAGGCCCGTATGCTGCGGAACCTTTTCCCGGATGGCAGGAGGGAGAAGAGAGTGTGGGAAGGGTGGGAGGGATCATCCACAATGCTGGTTGCTTTGCGGATGCAGCGAGCGGTGAAAATGTCCTGTACAGAGGGCAGAGAGACCCCGATGATCTTCTCAGCTGTTCTCACTACCCGTTGTAGGGACTTGCGGTCTGAGATGTTGCAGTTCCCGTACCAGGCAGTAATGCAGCCGCTCAGGCTGCTCTCAATGGTTCCTCTGTAGAAGATGGTGAGGATGGACGGTGGGAGATGGGCTTTCCTCAGTCTGCGCAGGAAGTAGAGGCGCTGCTGGGCTTTCTTTGAGATGGAGTTGGTGTTGAGGGACCACGTGAGGTTGTCAGTGATGTGAACACCAAGAAACTTGGTGCTCTGGACCATCTCCACAGGTGAGGTGTTGATAAGTGGAGTGTGGTCCCGACGTGATCTCCTGAAGTCAACAACCATCTCTTTAGTCTTGTCGACGTTCAGAGACAGGTTGTTGGTTCTGCACCAGTCCGTCAGCTCTTGTATCTCCTCTCTGTAAGCTGCCTCGTCTCCACCGCTGATCAGACCCACCACGGTTGTATCATCAGCGAATTTGATGATGTGGTTCGAGCTGTGCTTGGCTGCACAGTCGTGGGTCATCAGTGTGAACAGCAGTGGGCTGAGCACACAGCCCTGGGGGGCTCCTGTGCTCAGTGTGATGGTGTTGGAGGTGCTGCTACTGATCCTGACTGACTGGGGTCTCCCAGACAGGAAGTCCAGGATCCAGTTACAGAGGGAGGTGTTCAGGCCCAGCAGCCTCAGCTTCTCACTCAGGTGCTGAGGGATGATGGTGTTGAATGCTAATGTTGAATGACATAACAGGCAGGTGGAGATGTCCTGTAGTTGGTGAGGGCCTGGATGCCCTGCCACATGCGCCGTGTGTCACCAGTGTTCTTGAAGTGTCCATGGATGCTTTCTGCGTGAGCTCGCGTCGCCTCTCTGATGGCCCGAGACAAGTTCGCCCTCGCTGTTCTTAGGGCGGCCTCGTCCCCTGACTTGAAGGCCTTGTCCCGGGTTCTCAGGAGTCTGCGCAGCTCCGCGGTCATCCATTGCTTTTGGTTGGGTCGTGATGTGATGAACTTGGAGACAGTAACATCCTCAATGCACTTGCTGATGTAGCCAGTCACTGAAGCTGTGTACTCCTCCAGGTTGATGGAGTCACCGTAGGGTGCAGCCTCCCTAAACATGTCCCAGTCTGTGCGTTCGAAGCAGTCCTGAAGAGCAGAGATGGCTCCTGTGGGCCAGAACTGACCTGAGAATTGCATGATTGAAATCTCCAGCGACAATAAACAGTGCGGCCCAATGGTAATTTTGGAGCTCGCTGATCGCTCCATAAAGTTCAGCCAGTGCGCTGGGAATGTAGACCGCCACGATAAAAAGATAAAGGGGTTCTAGATAAAGGGGTTCCAACCACTCACTGTAAAGGAATCACCTGATCATCTGCTCCTGTTTCTTCACTGCTTCATGTCTTCAGTTAGACACTTTGTTCTGCTTGAAGGTTCAGACGTAGATCACTGTGTGGATTAACCAACACAGAACTATCAAACTGCTCAGGTACAGAGACTGGACTGAACATGAGAGACAACAACACTGTCCTTCAGGAAGATCTGGAGAACTGCTCAGGTACAGAGACTGGACTGAACATGAGAGACAACAACACTGTCCTTCAGGACGATCTGGAGAACTGCTCAAGTACAGAGACTGGACTGAACATGAGAGACAACAACACTGTCCTTCAGGAAGATCTGGAGAACTGCTCCTTAACAGGACATTATAGATACAAGAACGTCTGACTTTCTGGACATTTAAACGTTTCTCACCTCATAAAAACTCTCCGTCCTCAGGTGCTGTGGAGTGGGCAGGTTGTGAACCCTGCGGACGACGACCTGGACACCAAGGCCATCGATAAGCTCAACAAGAAGCTCCATACGGACGTGCGGGTGACCCTGAGCATGCTGACTGTTGGGGATGGACTAACTCTCGCATTCAAACTGTAAACCAGCGGCAAAGCTACTGTCTCGCTGCAGGCCTTAGACCAGTGCTCACAGCTGTGGGTTCACGGTGTTTCTGACAAATTTGTGATATAAATGTGATAAACGAGTGAAATCTGGGACCATCTTTCATTTTGCAACACAAACTTGTTTCGACAATCAAGATGCTGAAGATCATGTATTCATGGTTTGGTTCTGGGTGCTATTTGGCCTTTAAATATTGGCCAATATTAAGATTTTAAATATTTATGAATATCTAGAAACTTCCGTCTGTTAAAGCTACTGAACGTGTTCATAAAGGACACCCTAATCTGTTACGTATCATCCAATTCTGAGGATTTGAAAAGCTAGATTGAGATCTTCTATAACTCCACATTTAATAAAGTTGCTTAAAAGTGTCAGCAATCGAGTTTATGTTAAAACTCTTACAAATACACACCACATGCACTCAGAGGGGACTTTCTGTGTAATATTGATAGTGGTTTGTGTGAAGAACTACAATGGGGTACATGGTGGACATCTGGATGTTCCTCAGATGCTGCCTGAGACCCAGAGTTTGGAGAAGATGTTGGACCGAAACTGAACCCGTTCATGGTGGAGGGACACGTGAGGCAAAAAAAGCTCCCGATTTAGTTCAGCTTTACTACTTTATCTCAGGAGAATTCAGAAGAAGCACTATTGGGGGGTGAGTCTGGTTGTGACGTCTGGTTCCATTCAGCCTCACATTAAAGAATTCAATGCACCTTCACGCATCAGACCTTCTGAAACTACATTCAATGGGCAGAAATAAACAAAATGTAAAAATAAATGGCCATCGAAGAAAGGAACCGAGACGGCAAGTCAGATCCACTGCAAACTATCTTTAATGTGCAAATCAATCAAGGTGCTTTAAAAGCAGAGAGCAGGAGGTTCTCTACAGCCATTGGGTGAGGTTCGCGTGAACTCTACATTCATTGGACCTGATCTGAAAGGAGGGGGAGAAAAGCCGGCGCCTGCTGTGCTGGTTCGGGATGCATGTCAGCAGATTGGCCACAAAGCTCTAATGGAGTGAATAAATAAGCTGAAAGAAAGGAGTAACAGGGTGCTTACACTCCCAAACCTGATGTGTCAGACAGGACACCATGCGTTACCATGGTGATCACATTTCTGTAACTTTTAACCTTTTATTAAGGCTGCATAACACCTACATAAGGCTTTCACGAGGACCTACAGACATTTTTGAAGGTTTAGTCCAACAGACGTCCACCGAATGCCTGACAGTGAAGAATAAACCAGTAAGTGTTGGTTCATCATCATAAAAGTCCTCGTTCGTCCTTATGAGCGCTGCGGAAGAGTGTCACAGGGACACGGTTTGGTGTAAAATGTGTGTTAGGCAGGGTGACAGTAACACAAGACGTGCTGAACACACCACACGTGAGAGTGAAGCTCCGCCCGAGTGCGTGCAGAGGGTCTTCAGCATCACACAAGAACCGGACTTTTACCCTGACGGGATCCTTCCTCTCTTCAGTGAAAGAGAAAAGATGGAGGGAGAAGGAAAGGAAGGGAGGGAAAGAGAGTGAGGTACGAGGGGAGGAGGGTTCTACGCTTCCAGCTCCAGTCCCAGGCCCAGTTTGTGGCCGCCGGTGTTGATGCTTTTTCCGTCCACCAAAGCGGAGAGGGTCAGCTTCACCCCTACACACACACACACACACACACACGTTTCCCGTCATTTCTAAGACACAAGTGAGCACATCAAATTGTTAAACTGGTCAAAAATTTCATTTAATACCCTTCCGTTCATGGTGTTGCCATGGCAACAGTTACTTTACTTATAGCTAGACTACAGTATAAAATTCTGTTTCCTTTGAGGAACCGAATCCTCCTCTCGCACTTCTGGACAGTTCTAGACGTCAGCTGTGGATGTCCAAATCAGTGGGACGAGACACTAAACGGTCCCTTCCGGTGAAAACGAACATCCGAGGACGAACGAGTTCATCTTTTATTCAATGCTTTCTCTCTCTTTATCTATCAGTCTGTCTCTGCTTTGTCTTTCCATCAAATAATAAATACACAATAATAGAACAATTTAATTAAGAGCAATAATGAAAATATTCCTTATTTTAGAGAAGAACGTGTCTGTTAGACGTCTGTGATTCAAATTCCTGATGAAGTGTGTAAACAGTGTGAAACAGGAAGTTATCATTATTATCGAACAGGGCAGGTTCTCACCCGGCCTGAGGGTCTGTGTGTATCCCACTCCCACCAGACTGGAGTTGTTCACTTTGGCCTGAAGAGCAAATACAGCAGCAATGAAACACTCACACTGTGTGTGTCTGTGTGTGTGTGTGTGTGTGTGTGTGTGAGAGAGAGAGTCATGTGTGTGTTAGAATAATGGAGAGAGTTGTGTTACACTAATGAAATCAAATGTGTGTGTGTGTGTGTGTGTGTGTCAGAATAATGAAGTTGTGTTACACTAATGAAATCGTGTGTATGTGTGCGCGCATGTGTCTGTATGTTAGTGTTTACACACGTGTGTGTGTTTATATGTGTCTGAGTATTTGTGTGTGTCTTTATGTGAGTGTTTACACGTGTGTGTGTGTGTCTGTGTTTACACGTGTGTGTGTGTGTGTGTCTGAGTCTGTATGTGAGTGTTTACACACGTGTGTGTGTGTGTGTGTGAGAGTGTTTACACGTGTGTGTGTGTGTCTGAGTCTGTATGTGAGTGTTTACACACGTGTGTGTGTGTGTGTGTGTGTGTGTGTGAGTGTTTACACGTGTGTGTGTGTGTCTGAGTCTGTATGTGAGTGTTTACACACGTGTGTGTGTGTGTGTGTGTGTGTGTGTGTGTGTGTGTGTGACACTCACGCTGATGGAGGCGCTGGAGTCCAGCTGGTATTTGGCTGCGATGCCGAAGCGAGTGCTGGTGTTTCCTGCCGTCCAGGCCAGATTGACCGCCGTCTCCAGATGATCATTAACCTTCTGATAGACAGAACCTCCGAACTCAGAGCCATCGTTACTGCGCGCACACACACACACACACACTTTACAAACTATACATTTTATATAATGATACTGGTCAATAAAATCCCATATAGTAATAATTGTAACACGACTTACAACATGAATATAAATGTAATCATAACTGAAGATGAAAGTTTGAAAGATCATCAATAATAACGTTCACGATAACTCAGTAATAAATGAGTTTACTTTATAAATTTAGCGTTTAGTGTGAACGCGCCGATATATAAAGAGTAACCGCTCTACATTTCTCAAATATACAGTCCGTTTTCCTCTCCTCCTCTTATTCTGTTTTTCATCTCCTCCTTTCTTCTATTCCAGATCAATAAAACACTTTGAACTCATTTAAATGCGTTTAAACTCTGGACCTTTCTGTCCCTCTTTAAACCCACTGTCGCCCCCTGGAGGAGAAGTGAGGTATTTGAGGCTGGGAGGCACCGGACTCGTCCCAGTGAAGAAAACAAAACTCCTCCCTAATGAGGTGTATAATACAAACACTTTGTTTATGGGAATTTAGGATTATTATTTAAAAAAATAATAAACAGAATTAAATAAAGGACTTTTCTTTATGTCTCCTAAATTCGTCCTTTAAAATACAAATGAAACCTCCGGGACCGAGGGGCAACATGGGTAATAATTCTATACATTTACCTTAAAAATCCATTTTTATTATACTTCTTAAATATACAAATATTTGCCTATTTTTTTTATTATTGTATCATATTTACAATTTTTTTTAAAACTTTGTTTTGTATGAATATATATATATATAAACTTAAAATATATATTTCTATTTTATTTATTTAAAGTATAAATTAAAGTAAAAAATTCTAAGTATAGTAAGTATTTATAAAAGTGAACATTTACTTATTCTGTACATGGAAAAAAAATTACATTCTGGTATTATTACATATATTTGATCATTTATGACCTAAACAGAATGCGAACTTTTCAGAAAGGATTAAACATTTCTGATTAAATTAATTAATCACCATTTTCTGTATTAATCATTTTGTTCTTTCATTGATGAATCAACCACGGTGTAGTCATGTGACTCCACTTCTGTTTCTAATGAAAAATAAACGAATCACTAAAACAGAAATATCGATGCCGGCGGATCCGAGAGGCGTGTTTGTGTGTGAACAGTTCAAACCCTCACACGTGTGTGTGCAGCTGAAAGTCTCCGGTTTGGTAACCGATGGCGAAGTTGTTGCGGGTCATTTTGGACTTGGCGGTGTCAAAGGTCATCTGGTATCCGGCCAGCCAGCCCTCGTATCCCAGCACGGCGGCGGCGTTGATGGCAGGACCAGCGAAGTCGAAATCGACATCGCAGCCCACGTTCATGAACTCCCTCTTATAGGCCGTCTTCACCTTCCCGCTCTTCTTCCTGTCAGGAGGACACAAAGACGGTCAGGCCGACGGACACGGCGCGGGCGCGGTCAGGACAGAAGCACCCTTACCCTGTGTTCGGGGAGAAGGTCGTGTCAAAGGTCAGCTTCAGTCCTTTGGTGATCTGTAGAGGACGGGAGGTCATCTGGTTAGACCGGACAGCTTCAAAACTGGACATCAAGTCTTTTACAGAGGACAGTGAGACACGTCTGACGTTTATAACCAATCAGCTTTCAGATACAGCGAGCGTGAAATGATTGCTAGTTACAGGCGCCACCTGCTGGTGACCATTTGAAGCTTTCGCTGTCCTTCCAACTGTCCTCCGGGACGGCACCAGCAATAATTCTATATATTTTCCGTTAAAAATGTCATTTTATTTTATTTATTACGTATCAACGTCTTTTTAAAAATTAATTTTCATTAAATCATCATACACAACGCAAATGTAAAAAATATATTGTATTGTTTAAATATATTGCATATTCATAAGTATATCTAAGTATTTAGTAAAAAAAATCTTTGTACATTTTTTTATATATTTCATATTTTATTACAAATATTTTAGATATTATATCACACAGAAAATGTAAAAAAAAATTTTTTTTTTTAAATTTATGAATGAATTAATCAATCAATCATTTCCTTAATCAACTTTTAATTTCCAAACACAGCTATTTAGAAATTTCACCATCATTCAAAATGTTTCAATATTTATATCTATTTAAAATAGCTTTTTTATAGCACAGAAATCTGCTCCGCTCAGGTTTCTAAACTAGAAAATTAGGTCTATTAATAAAAATTATTTAATATAAAACATTTTAGAAAACAGAAAACTTTTTTTCAATGAATGAAAATTTTGGTTTTAATGTAGAAATGAATGAAGATAATGTTTGTCCTACTGATATCAGGTCTAAATTATACGTAACTAAATGAATAAAAATATATACTTAAAAATGAACATAATGTGTATTTATAATAAACGTATTTTTTATTAATGGTATATATGATTTTAATTTAATAATTTTGTTTTATGCCGTTATGATGTTTCAAAGCTGATCACTTCTCTCACTCCTTTATTCTCCTACACTCTAAAGGAGTGCGTCTCTCTATAATCAGAATTTTGGTGAAAGTGTGTGTGTGAGAGAGAGAGTGAGAGTGTCTGTGAGTGTGTGTATGTATGTGTAAGTGAGTGTGAGTGAGTGAGTGTGAGAGTGAGTGTGACTGAGTGTGTGTGTGTGTGTGTACCTGGTCCTCCACGGTGATCTCGGTGCCGAGTGTGTTGTCCGTGTTCCATTTCTCGGTGAAGGTGAGTCCGAACTCGTCCCATTTGTACTTGGTCTCCAGGTTCCCCGTCACTTTGCTGGTGTCTGTGTTGGACGAGCCAGACGTCTTAAACTCCTGGAAACATTCAGACGGTCCAGTTATCAATCCGACGATCAATTAATGATAATCAGGTTTAGAATTCGGAGTGTCCATGAAAATGATATTCATACAGATATAAATAGTCTTATAGTCTTTTACAGATCTTCTTCTTCTTCTTCTTCTTCTTTTGGCTGCTCCCGTTTAGGAGTCGCCACAGCGGATCAACCGTCTCCATTTCTTCCTGTCCTCTGCATCTTCCTCCTTCAAACCGACCACCTGCATGTCCTCTCTCACCACGTCCATAAACCTCCTCTTTGGTCTTCCTCTTCTCCTCTTTCCTGGCAGCTCCATCTTCAACATCCTCCTCCTGATATGCTCCTCGTCTCTCCTCTGGACACGTCCAGACCAACACAGTCTCACTTCTCTAACTTTGTCTCCAAGACGTCCAACCTGATCTGTCCCTCTAATATACTCTTTTCTAATCCTGTCCATCCTCATCACACATTTACATTTACGGCATTTAGAGTGTCTACCATGTCCTAACTACAGGGACAGTCCCCCTGGAGACACTCAGAGTTAAGGGTCTTGCTCAGGGACCCAGTGGTAGTGCTAGAGGTGGGATTCGAACCGGGAACCTCTTGAGTACCCTACCACCTACCACGAGACCACCACCACCCAACGAACATCTCAGCATCTTTAACTCTGACACCTCCAGCTCCGCCTCCTGTCTTTTCATCACCGTCTTCAACCCGTACAACATAGCTGGTCTCACTACTGTCCTGTTAACCTTCCCTTTTACTCTTGCTGGTCCCCGTCTGTCACAGATCATATAATTTTATACAGATCTGTGGGACTAATAATGAAAATGTAGGTTTATCAATAAAACTTTTGGGATTTAATGGAAAATTTCCATTAAAAATATAGAAATGTATGTTTAAAAATGAAAATTCTGGTTTATAATATAAGTATGTGTGATAAACTTCAGGTATATAGTGTAAAAAAATCTGGCCAATTACTGAAAATTCTGGATTATTCTACAGACATGAATAAATTTAGGTCCGTTAGTAACGATTAAGACGTATAACAGACAAATTGATCAATTTGTGAAAATTCTGTTAATGAAAATTTGAACTTTATAGTAAAGAAATGTAGGTTTTTTACTTAATAAAAGTAATAAATTCAATATAAAACTGATGTGCATTAATGAAAGTTGGTGTTTGAACTATTGATACTGGGTCTGTTCATGAAAATGAAGGTTTATAAAAGAGAATTAGTTCTGTTATTGGGAATCAGGACTTTAATACAGCAGAAATGAAGTGAGTCTACAGAAATACAGATTTAATGAAAGCTACAGCTGCTGATACTCACCTGTTACTCAAACACAGAGAGCGCGACGTCATGAATCTAATAATTAAATTAATCGTTTCTCTGAACATCTGTTCCATGAATGTTTAAATAAAACTCTGAGAACCCACCACTCCATTAGCGGACTTGGTCTTCACGTCGAGCTTCACCAAACCGAAACCTGCAGGAAAAAATAACCAATCAGAGCAGACGGGCTTACAACTCAGCTTACGCCCCTCCCAGGTGGTCGCTAGGGTGTCGTGGTTTTTGCTACAGAAAATTGAAGAGCTGTGGATCTAAACATTTGGGGTGTGAAAACTTAAATAGACGGTGAGAAAACTTTAATCAGAGTCAACAGATGTCACAAAGTGACAAGAGGAAACAGGAAATGCAGAGTGTGTGTGTGTGTGTGTGTGTGTGTGTGTGTGTGAGAGAGAGAGAGATGTATATTCGTACCGTATCCCTTATTGAAGATGTCCTTTGCAGATTTTCCGAGGTCAGCGTACGCTGGAGGAACGGCCATTTCAGCTGAAGAGAAAACGGAGAAAATAGAAACACAGTCAAACACTACGACCACTAAAAACACCAAAACACCACCAGAAACACCACAAACACCACAAAGACCACAAACACCAAACAGAAACACCACAAAGACCACAAACACCAAACAGAAACACCACAAACACCAAAAGACCACAAACACCACGAAGACAACAAACACCACAAACACCAAAACACCACAAACACCAAAACAAACACCAAAACACTAAAAAGAAAATAAATAAATAAACAAATAAAAATATTCCATCTAAAATCTAATATCATCGAAGAAAATATCCCAAAATGAAGCCGCACCGCTCCCACATTCAGAACGATGAACCTGCACGACATGCTTTTAAATTAAAAATGAATTAAAATAAAGACCCGTGTCATAAAACTACTAAAGAGCTTTTAAACTGAAGGTCTTAACGAGGAGTGAAGGTGAAAAATCCAATTCAAAGTTAAAAAGTTGCAATTTTACAGGAAAGCTGAGGGAAGACGGAAGACCGTGATGAGCGGTTTGGTGTCCAGTTACATGTGTTGAGAATCTGCTCCAGCTCCAGTTTACAGCTGTGAACGATGGAAGATTTTCCCACAGGAGGACGGGACAGGACGGGACGGGCGTCCACACCAGTTAAACACAAAGAGCTGTAAGTACAGACGGTCAGGGCAGGTGGGCGGAAACTAAAATGACTTCTTTCTGCGTTTTTATAACAGCAGAGGCTGAACAGAGTCACAGCTTCACCCAAACACTCACGTCTTCAGGCCGAAAAACTCACTATTTACCCGCACATGAAGCTTTTACATTCTCATTTTACATCTTTACTTTTACACTCCAGTTCTTAAATCAACTCTAATGAGGATAGTGTGTGTGTGTGTGTGTGTGTGTGTGTGTGTGTGTGTGTGTGTGTGTGTGTGTGTGTGTGTGTGTGGACAGTGTTCAACTCTACACATCAGCCAATCAGAAAGAGTTTTACTGGCATCAGAAAAGTATAACTCACATATAATTAACATTTGTAGACAGACAAGGTTACACACACACACACACACACACACACACACACACACAGATACAGAATAAGAGACACACCCAGAAAGACACATTTAACTAAACAAACACACCCAGATACAGAAAGACAGACACACACACACACACACACACACACACACACACACACACACACACACACACACACACAGACAGACACACACACAGAGAGAGAAGGACAAATACTTTGTGATTGTTTGTGTGTGTGTGTGTGTGTGTGTATTTCTCGGTGTCTGGGTGTGTGTTGTTACCTGAGGTCTGCAGGGTCGCAGGGTGAGATGAAGGAGAGACAGACACAGACACAGCCACAAACGCTCACACACCGGGCGCGCCTTGATGACGTTGTGGCCGCGAACGTGCCGCTGTACAAAATAAAAGTCCAGCATTGGACACGAACTCTAAGAAAATTATATATAATTAATTTGGAAGGTGGATACATGTATACTCTTATATACACCTTTGCAGGTTCTCTGGCACACATATATATAATTTTCAAAATTGTATTTGTTATATATATATATATATATATATATATATATATATATATATATATATATATATATATATATACCATATATATAAAAAAATTATTTATATGTGTACAGAACCTGGAGGGGTGGAGAGGGAGGAATGAAAGTAAGAAGGTCAAAGACAGAGTACGCGAGGTGTGTGAATGAGAGTGAAGATAATGGGTAAGTGCTTGGATGGAGGGTAGAGGAGGTGAAGGGGTAGAGGAGTTTAAATATTTGGGGTGGACAGTTTCAGGGTAACCCAGAGAGTGCAGGCAGGTTGGAATGGGTGGAAGAGTGACAGGAGTGATCTGTGACAGACAGAGTAGTGAGACCAGTTATGTTACATGGGTTGGAGACGGTGACAAAAGACAGGTGGTGGAGCTGGAGGTGTCCGAGTTGCGTCAACGGGGCGAGGACGAACAGGATTAGGGATAAGAATATAATGGGGACCTTGGGTTGGCACGATTTGGAGACAAAGTTTGAGACTGTATTGGTTTGGACATGTCCAGAGGAGAGACGAGGTTTATATCAGGAGGAGGATACTGAAGATGGAGCTGCCAGGAAAGAGGAGAAGAGGAAGGATAAAGAGGAGGTTTATGGATGTGATGAGAGGACATGCAGGCGGCTGGACTGAAATAGGAAGATGTAGAGGACAGGGTTTATTCATAGCTTTCAGACACCCAAGAAACCCAACTCTTTTTTTTTTTGTTGTTCCAGACTAACATATATGAAGATCCACAATCATCAGAAGAAAAAGAAAAGAAAAAACAACCGTTTTGGACACCTTTTGATCTCTGTTCAGCACCTGCCACAATGTCTCCATCCCTAAAAACAGTCCTGTCCCTGCCAGAGCGCCACTTTGGGGACGTCTGCATGTGTCTAATGAGAATACTCCCTTACACTACCCGTCAGGGCGAGAGTTTACAGAAGGACAGGCGGCTGAGTGTGTCCTCAGTGGACAATTAATGCTTGCTGTCTCTCGGAGACGGAGGGCGAGAGACTCTCACTGTTACAGTAAAGGGTGATGATGAGCTGGTAGTGTTAGCGGCGTCTCTTCTCTCAACAATCATCGAGAAGTTCTCAGACTGAAGATGAAGATCTTTAACTGGAGAACTGATTACTGATCTCGTTTATCCACTGTCCACACACAACCGTGTCCCCAAACTGGACACACACTCAATAATTAATGGACAAATAGTGCTACAACCACTGGACACTCAATGCTTGCGAGTGTTCAAAAATAGCGCGTAACCACTGGACCTCTCGGTGATGAAGTAATGTAAAAGTAAAAGTGTGTGATTTGGGGTGACCGTCTGTTTCCCAAGTTACAACTAAAACACACTTGTGGGAAATTTTCTAGCAGGGTGTGAACTGGCTGGTGTCCATTCTTTCATGCCCTTACAGAGACACGAGACACGTCCAGCATCATAAGTCCACCATCTCCTCTGAACTTTGTTGGGATTCTGTAGGAGTTCAGCATCATCGTTTTGTGCATCCAATTACATAACAACTATTCAGTGTTTTGGAGAAACACCCCTGGTGAAGATCAGTGGAGGGCAGATGGAAGGGAAACTTGTTTTGCTCTCCAGGTGGGCGGGGCTTAATGATGTGATGCCATGTGTCATGTTGAGGAGCACCATTCTGAATCTGCAGTATCTTTTTAAACATCATTTTAACAGGTCATTCACTTCCTCACACTCTCTTCATAGATGACCACACCACACACACACCTCGAGAAGAGGTCATCCACTCTTTGTGAGAATGATACACACACCCCATCAGCCTTCCCATACACACCCCATCCACCCCTTCCCACACCCACCCCATCCACCTTCCCCACACACACCCCATCAACCCCTTCCCCACACACACACACCCCATCCACCCCTTCCCCACACACACACACCCACACCCCCACACACACACACTCCCCATCAACCTTCCACACACACACACACACACACTCCCCATCAACCTTCCCTTTTACACACACACACACACTCCCATCAACCCTTCCCACATACACACACACACTCCCCATCAACCCCTTCCCCACATACACACACACACACTCCCCATCAACGCCTTCCCCACATACACACACACACACACCCATCAACCTTCCCCACATACACACACACACACACCCCATCCTTCACATACACACACACACACACCCCATCAACCCCTTCCCCACATACACACACACACACACTCCCCATCAACCCCTTCCCCACATACACACACACACACACATCCCATCAACCCCTTCCATACACACACACACACACACCCCATCAACCCCTTCCCCACATACACACACACACACACCCCATCAACCCCTTCCCCACATACACACACACACACACCCCATCAACCCCTTCCCCACATACACACACACACACACCCCATCAACCCCTTCCCCACATACACACACACACACACACCCCATCAACCCCTTCCCCACATACACACACCATCAACTCCTTCCCCACATACACACACCCAAACACCATCAACCCCTTCCCCACATACACACTCTATCAAACCCTTCTACACACATTCACATTTTAGCAGAGGTCATCCTCTTTCTCCGTAGGAATGACAGCATACACACACTCATTATCAACCCCTTCCACACACACACACACACACACACGCATGCACACACACGCATGCACACACGCATGCACACAGATGAACTTCCCAAAAGCGGCTCTTTTTCTGGAGGTTTTATTAGTGATGTCAGAAACACGGATCACACCGAACACAGACGTAAACACGACGCCCGACAGGACAGAAGACCCGAGCAGCTTCTCGAACCTCCAGCAGAAAAGATCAGCAGGTTCTTTCAGCTCAAAGCAAAGAGATGAACTTTTACCCAAAATCACCTGCAACCACCTCATTTCTGCTGGATACAGGTGGGCATCTGGTTCCGTTCAGATTCACCTTAAAGTTTGTAACATTAAACAACATTTAGACTCAATTCTGAGTCAACGAATGAATTAAACTCGCACTCATTTGGATTTCAATTCCACTTAAACTTAGCTGGATTCAAAGTCAACTTTAATTATGCCAAATTTTGACTCAAATTAAAATGTCATGAACAAAACTTCAATTTCAAAGGAGTAAACTCCAGTTGAAATTTTAATTGCTTAAAATTCAGTTTAATTAATACAGGAATAAACTTCAGTTTAAATGATCTCAGAATAAATTTAAATTTTAGCGAATTCAACTTTTTCTGTTTGAATTTTAATGGATTAAATTTCAGCGTAAGGTTAAATTGGTTAAACTTCAGTTTAATTAGTCGTGGACCAAAGCTCAGTTGAAATGTTCGTGGATTAAACTTCTAATTTCAACGGATTAAACTTCAGATTCATTTGTCCCGGGTTAAACTGAAATGTTCCTGGATTAAATTTCATCCGAAATTTGTCCTGGGTTAAACTTCAATTTAAATTTTCAACATTTTCATTCGTTTTTACTTTGTTTCTGGAGATCTGGAAATGAGCGGATCTTCAACCTGGTCTCCAGACTGGTCTCCAGGCCTTGGTTCTTGATGGTCAGGACTGAGAGGGTTAAACCAGTGCAGCTCTGAAGGGGCTTCAAACAAATTCCCAAACATTCCCAAACAAATAAATTACAAATCTCTCAAACTTCTGTACATTTGTGCAAATAACAACCCTGAACTTCTCAGAATCCCACACACACACACACTCTTACACACCCCTTAAAAAATGTCAGTTCACCACCAAGACGAAAGCAAATAACCCACAAACACACATTTTCATTTGCTCATGAGAAGCAGGGGAACTCCTGCTGCAGCTGATTTACTTAAATTTAAGTTTTACTTCATTTAAAAGTGAAATTTTGATGAAAAATCGAATCTACAGTTTCTCTCTCGTTACCTCAAAACACACCTGGCGTCTGAAATGAGCTTTTAAATCTTCAGCACTGCAGTTAACCGGCTTTAAACCAGGTAATAAAACCTCCACCCGCCAATCAGCAGCTTAAGCAACACACTCGTTTATCAATCCGTTATTCACTTCCTCATGTGGTTTCTGTCCATTTACGACTGATTCCTGCGAACGCAGATAAAAGTACGTTAACGCGTCTGTTTTTACGGATTCAGTGGCGAAAAGAAAGTCACTTTTACGCCACTGTTCCAATTTTGGAATCACATTTTACACCAATCGTTTATTTTATACACCAGGACGGATCGTGATTTTAACAGATTGAAATACTCCAATATGGATCGGATTTAATTTGAGAGGTTTTATTCACAGTTTTAAGTTATTTTTAAGTAGTGCAGTCATTAAATTTGGACATTTTGAAGTAATATAACTATAAGCAATCCTAATCCGAAAGAAAAAAAACAAGAGGATTGTTCTCAGGTTGTCGCTTGAACATTATCTTTATGATAAATTCACAAAGTTTTGTTTCATGGATCTAGCATCACTTTTAACTGAATTTTGGGTAAAATTGCAAAGTGCAAGGAATTTTTAATATTATAATTTTAGACTTTTATCTTCCATCCAATGAGAGCTGAACAGGTGATTGGTTTTATTACCAAAATTAAACTGAATAGGTTTATTTTATGCAATAATAACGATAATTATAAGTAATGAATATTTGAACTGGTGGCTCATTTAGTCCTCAGGCCTCAAGAGAACAACAGAAAGTAATGAATTAGCAATTGCAAAATTGAATTTCAATCGAAATACTGGTGAAAAAAAATCCAAAATATTATCCAAAAATATTAAACACCCTCTAAATGAACGAAAACCCGGATTCCAAACTTTTGAGCTGAAATAAATGGTTGCAAAATGCACGAGTAGATTTGAGGTAGGAGGAGAAACCGTGTAAAATTCGTGTTTGGCCAAACCGTTTTAAGGGAGGAAGCAGGCTTGTTGTAAACTGTAAACTCTGTAAAGAACACCGTAAAGAAATCCTGATGATTAACATGAAAACATCAAAAACAGACCAACGCTGTTTCTGACAAAGGGGTTTTAAGAAGAACATGCTACTAAAAGGTCGTTGGCATCTGGAACGACATGTAAGACATTTGTTCAACAATTTTCATCCCGAGTTTTGGCGGATTTTTCATTTTCGCACTTACGACGACGGCGAGGCGGAAGGTCGAGGGGAAAACTCATTAGTCCGTTAGTGAACGCAGGTAGTCTAATACTGCCGAGCTACATGGCTAAATGGTTCTATGCTAAAGAGACACATGGCAAGAAGCCTCAAGGCTAATGATGTTCAGCGCAGACGACGAGGACGTGAACTTCAGGAGTTCAGGAAGTTGGGACACTTCGTATTGCTTCGACTGATGTTCTACAGCATTTTATAAAGCTGAGGCTGAAGTTTGGGAGAAACGAGAGTCAAACCCTTATTAAAGGTACAATAAGTTCACCCTGCAGATGAGCAGAAATTCAGTTTGGGATGTTTTTTTGTTGGTTTCGTAATCATTTCAGCAAAGTTTCAAAATTTGGTTTCTTTTATGACACCCGTTTTAGAAAACGTAGCCTTTTATGGGAGGTAAAATGATCTTCCCGTCAGGAAAAACGAAATAGAAACTTTAAACCGGGCTTTTTCTGATGAAATTCCCCCAAAACATTTCACCAATTTCCATTGAAAAAGAACGGGAACGCCTTTGTCTTCCAATCAATCAATGTCATTTCAATTTACAAAAAGTTCTCTTAGTTTTGACTTTACTGAAACTTGGCACCGTTTCTGCCCATATGTAGGACACTAAACTGTGCTTCAAACTGATTTTAAGACTGTATCATCATTACTGAGATAAACTGAGATGTTTTCGGTAACCCTGACCAGCTGCATGTTTTAAAAGAGATCAAATTTAGTCCTGTTTAACTGAATTTTGAGGCACTATTGATCGTTCTTTCTCCATTTAAACTCGCCAGACGGTCCAAAATAATAAATAGCCTGACGTATCACGCATCAGGGACGTTTCCTGAAGTTCCTTGATATTAAAATGTTCCCCTAATCACCCAGATTGGAAGACCGAAGTCAATAATCTGAGCTGGAAAACAAATACTACGACTACTTTCCCACCGAATCCATCAACGATAACTTTGGACTCTGGAATTAAAGCTGAGATTATTCAGGAAATCAGAACATATGAAGGAAAAATGATTCTTATTGTACCTTTAACATGATCTTCAGAATCTAGAAAACTGCAAACATGCAGCAGAGACTATTGCCCTACTATTTTTACTCAATGTTTTATTAAAATGTTAGTGTATCTGAACCCTCAAAAAAAAAAAGTATTTTTTTTTTATACCTCCATCTGCAGTGCTTGCAAGTAGTTGAGCAGGAAAGCTCTAATTTGTAAAAAATCCTTTTCTCCCAAATGTTTGTGTGTTAGAAAGTGTGTGCGTGCGTGCATGTGTGTGTGTGTGTGTGTGTGTGTGTGTGTGTGTGTGTGTGTGTGTAGGAGCAGCAGTTTCTCCACTAAGACAAAAAGTGGAAAGCAGCTCGCTAACCACATTACCATGGCAACATCACTCCTATATTATTTTGGGTTCAGAACTGCCGTGGTCGTCCCGGTGACGGCGGGCAGGGCCGGGCCGGGCCGGGGTGCCGGGAGAGCCAGCGAGTCTCTGTGATGGTGCAAGCGTTTATCTAATGAGTCTCCTGAGCAGAGCAGGTCTGGAGAAGGGCCAGCAGTACTCGTTGGGAATGGGGCCGTTGACGTTGCACTCAAAGAAGGAGAACATGGGGAACCATATTCTGGCCCGGCGGCTGTGCTGGTAGGCCCGGGTGTTGGCCAGCGTGTGGTAGTACAGGAACAGACGGGTGGTGATGTAGAAAGCGATGAAGACGTCGATGGAGTAGTGCTCGTGAGCCGCCAGGATGAAGAATATCCCGAACAGGTTCAGCACCCACGACAGAGTGTGGATGAAGTTCCAGCTCCGTGGAGTGTCTGCAGTGAACGGGACGACCCGTGATTAATCACAGCAGTGCAGCAAAGAGTACTACAACCTAAAAAATCCTTCCAAAACTTTTCAATGTCAAATTCTGACTTTTCGTAGACTTTTCTTATAATAATGATCTATCAAAGAAAAAGAAAGCACCTCTGCGCAGATATAAACCACATTTTGAAACCAATCTGCTTTATTTACAGCTTAACAAAAGAATTTATCTAAAATGGGAATGAATTTATCTGGTTTTCCTTCTTAAAGCACGTCATTAAAGCCCAGTGTCAACTCTGAGGCTGAATTTAAAGCGACAGTGGCAGAGCAGAGAGAAGGTCCTGGGTTTGATTCCCAGATGGGACGGTCTGGGTTCTCTCTGATGAATAGGAGGTCTGTATTTACACTTCTGATTCATCCACATTCGCCATCTGATCGCACTCTTACTCACATTCGGTGACGAAGAAGTTGAGCATGGTGAGGACGACGGTGTGTCCACTGAACATGTAATCACCGCAGGTCTGAACCCCTGTCAGAGTCATCCCAAACCCACTCCAGATCGCCACCGCCCTCTGCAGCTTCGCCCACATATCACCATATATCTAGAGAGGGAGAGGGAGAGGGAGAGAGAGAGAGAGAGAGAGAGCACAAAATTTCTTATTTAGAAGATCAAACACACGTCAAGTGTGTGCACCTTCCCGGTACACCGCAGGTGTTGTCCTGTGTGTGTGTGTGTGTGTGCACCTTCCCGGTACACTGCAGGTGTTGTCCTGTGTGTGTACCTTCCTGGTACACTGCAGGTGTTGTGTGTGTGTGTGTGTGTGTGTGTGTGTGTGTGTGTACCTTCCCGGTACACTGCAGGTGTTGTCCTGGGACTGAGAGTGATGTAACGAACATGGTGACGCAGCGCAGCATGAAGACTGTCCCCATCAGACTGCACAGTCTCCGCAGCAGAATAGACCTAAACACACACACACACACACACACACACACACACACACACACACACACAATATAAATAAATAGCAGAGATTTTAAACAGTGACAAAAATGAGAAAAAAAAAAAGATTAATAAAATCCGGCCTCCAATGTTTTAGCATTTCTGGAGTAGAGAATTAAGACCTTAATTAAGACACTAACGAACCAAAAGCTAAGTGCGTTATATATAGAATTAAAAGGGCAAAATCTGGTGTTTCAAGTTCACATTTTCAGTCTTTGCACTAGAACCTTTTCAGTTGAGAACCATTTTACACAACAGGGTGTGCTTTCAGGAGCTGAACTATAATCAGTCCTAAATACGGAGGAATCTGATCCCAGATCAGTCTGAACAGCTCTGGGGTTGGAGTTTAGTTCATGTTTGTATCTGACAGTAAGTCCGACAGTGTCCTAAACCACACCCACGAGTCTGATCCACCTTCATGAAGATCTGGAGGAGGTCTGAGTGGGACGTGTTCACAGAAGAGATTCGGGTGAACCTTGACTTCCAGTGTTGATGTAAATCTGGTTCTAAACTAAAGAAGATTTGGATCCAAACACGTCTGTTTGACCTTATCTGGGGTCAGTTGGGAACGTTTTGCTGAACTGGTACTTCAAAGGTTCGTCATCGTGATATTTGATCACTGTATTGTGTTGTTCTTGAATCACTGAAGCTAATATCACACCAATTTAGCACTTCGGCTTCTCCCATGTAGGGGTCATCACAGATCAACTCTCAGCTGTTCCGGTTTAGGTGTCTCCACAGCAGATCATCTGTCTCCATTTCTTCTGGTCCTCTGCATCTTCCTCCTTCAAACCGACCACCTGCATGTCCTCTCTCACCATGTCCATACATGTCCATAAACCTTCTCTTTGTTCTTCTTCTTCTCCTCTTTCCTGGCAGCTTCATCTTCAACAACCTCCTCCAGATATAATCCTCGTCTCTCCTCTGGACATGTCCAAACCACCTTTGCTTCTCTAACTTTGTCCCCAAAATGTCCTGATCTGTCCCTCTAATATACTCATTTCTCATCCTGTCCATCCTCCACACATCCAACGAACATCTCAGCATCTTTAACTCTGAACACACCGATTTAGCGCCGATAAAACATTAGTTTTGAGTTCTTTACAGAGAAACCAGATTGGTTCTGGCAAACTTCATGCCTTGCTGATCTGTGAACTGGATTTTTTCTTTTGCACAACTGTTCTTTGATTATTTTTCTAACCACATTTTTCCTCTCTCCTCTCCTCAGAAGCTCAGATGTCCTCATCTTCAATTTCCCCTTCTGACACAGTCAACTCTGATCAACATGGAACAAATTCTGCAATAGGAAGAGATTCACAATCCTATTACACAACACCCTCTCAGGCCACACACTCAGAGTTCACTCTAACCCTCAGGGAAAGACCACTCCAGACATTTCTGAGAAAAGGTTTGTGTTAGGCCAACCTACCCCAGATATACACTGAAGTAATGTCTCATTACTGGAGCTACGAAAAATTTTAAAATAATAATCATCCAAATCAACTTCTCCACATTCTCAAACCTCCAGATCTTCATGAAGCTGTGGTTTAGGAAACAGTAGGAAACATTTGGCCACAGCTGTAAACTCAAGAAGAAAACTGTTGATCGAAACATGATCAACCACATGATCTGGGGTCGGTGGAGGTCTTGATTTTTGCTGAATTTTAAAAGCTGTGATATTTATGATGTTTGGGGTGTGGTTGTGAGCCGTTACCGTTCTGAGGCCCAAAAAAAAAATCCAGACACACCAGCTTTGTGTCAGAATCTAACTCAGCTTTAGCCACATTTTATATATATATATTTTTTATATGTCAACCCTCAAGCTTCCAAAGATTTTGAATTTCTTGTATTTTTAATGTCTTGTTGAGGGACAGTTCTCCAGATCTTCCTGAAGGACAGTGTTGTTGTCTCTCATGTTCAGTCCAGTCTCTGTACCTGAGCAGTTTGATAGTTCTGTGTTGGTTAATCCACACAGTGATCTACGTCTGAACCTTCAAGCAGAACAAAGCGTCTAACTGAAGACATGAAGCAGTGAAGAGACAGGGGTAGTTGATTCCAGATGATCAGGGGATTAGTTTACTGCTGATGCGGAACGGTGAGTGGGTGACTATTTTTTTTTTGTCATTGCGAAGAACGGCACACAGTGAGACAATGAAATTCACACACACCGTGCAGCTGGGGGCTGCCTGGGGGTCAGGGACGTGGACGGTACCTCGCTCAAGGATACCTCAGGGCAACCCATGACCTGCTGATCCTGGGGCCAGCTCCCTAACCAATAGGCCACTGCAACTGGAACCCCTTTATGTAGAACCTAGCACTATACAGCCACTAAAACATTTATTCCCATTTCTTTCATCTGATCTACTCAATTTGACTCCGTTTGAAAAGGAATAAAAGTGTTTTGAGCGCGTTCGGCTACCTGTGTTTGTGAAGCAGCAGCACGAGGAGCCAGATATTACACAGGATCAGTCCACACGCCTCAGCCATGGCGAAGGCCCAGGGGATTCTCGGGACACTGCAGAGAAGAGAGGAGGAAACATTAATCCGCTTAAAGAAAAGCTGAGCTTCAGAAAAGGTCTTTCAATGTCAGCACTTCAGGACCTCCACAGCGGGACTTAATCAACAAGCAGATTCAGAGGAAACAACCGAAACATAAAGGATGACCTACACACCGAACCGTGCCTTATAGGAACGTGAAGCTGCTGCAGGAAGTCCAAATCAAACCTCACACTTTTGTTTTTTTTAAGAATAAATGCACCATTTTTCAATTTCTAAATTTCAGTGGATTACAGACAAGCCTTTCTTCAGCATCCCGGCGACATTAGAGCAGTTCTTCCCAAACGTTGCGAGTGAAGTGGAGGCGTGCTTGGTTCTGCTTCTGAGGTTCTGCGCTGGAGAGAAGGCCTAATAAAAGTCTCAAATTCCCAAACGAAGGGGCAGCTTCGTGGTGAGGGAGCCACAAGATTGGAAGATTGGTTCAAACCCCTTACCAGTAGGTTGCCCTGAGGTACCGTCCCCGTCACTGCTCCCCGGGCGCTTTCATAGCTGCCCCTTCTGCAGGGTGTGTGTCGGTGTGAATGGGTTAAATGCAGAAGACCCATTTCATTATGGTTCACTGTGTGCTGTGCCGTATTCTCACTTTCACCTTTTCACTTTCTAATATAAAGATTTTGGATTATTGGCGACATCAAGTTTTGGAGACACGATCTGGGAAAAATAAACTATAATATAAATAACTGTTTTAAACCAATATTTAAATGAAAACCCCCTTTTCCCCTCCTAGGCTTCTTTTTTTCTGAGCACTAAATGTAAATGTAACTTCCCAGTTTGAACTTGTCAGTTTTTCATCAAGCTGGACACGCAAAAGCCCTTATGATCTGAAAACTTCAGCATAAAGAAATGATTCATTCACCAAAAATGATGTCATGGAATTATTTATATTAAAAAAATAATAAAAAAAAAAACTTGGTCGGGAAGGAAGAACCAACTCTGTTAAAGAGTGTCTGAAGTTCAGTCATTGTGGATTAACCAACACAGAACTATCAAACTGCTCAGGTACAGAGACTGGACTGAACATGAGAGACAACAACACTGTCCTTCAGGAAGATCTGGAGAACTGCTCAGGCTAAAAAAAAGTC
This sequence comes from Hepsetus odoe, assembly GCA_017165825.1. Classification (NCBI taxonomy): domain Eukaryota; kingdom Metazoa; phylum Chordata; class Actinopteri; order Characiformes; family Hepsetidae; genus Hepsetus; species Hepsetus odoe. The sequence continues at coordinate 1,251,522 of CM029378.1, forward strand.
ACCTAAAAAGATTTTAGCTTCTGTTATTTAATAGCTACGTCCAACCCTCAACACCTCGTTTTGACTTTCCGTCCTGACCGGGTTACAAAACGTTTCATGCCAGGATGAACAGCGATCGAGGGAAATTCTGGAGCCGTAGCAGGAAACTTCTTCACAAAAACCACCGGGATTTGTGATCAAACAGCTCTCGGTCCTGCATTTTACTCTGGAAACTGTCGTGGGTCATTTCTTGGGTGTGAGAAATGAACGTCAAAATATCGGCTATTTAATCCAGACGGAAAAATAACATTTCTTTTTGGTTAACAGTTGACATTTCACAGCTCCATAAAGCAAAAACACACCTTTCAGTTTTTAAATGGCGTAAAGGGAACGTAGAGCTTTTAAAGGACAATAAAACTGACCCTTTTGGTCTAGTCCTTGTTATTGTGGGCCTGTAGCAGCAACCGCGATGCAGAAATTCAGGACGTTTGTAGATGTTTGACAGATGGAGGGAACAGAGTCACGAATAAATCAGGAGAAGAACGCTTGATCCTGAGGGAAAATCCTCGTATTACAACAAACAGACCAGAAACCAGTTGACAAGAATAACCTAAAACTAAAATTTTAAATAAAATATATAGAATAATAAGATTCAACAACTTCATGGAGCCTTTATGAAGAAATCTGTGCTATAAAACCCCCATAAACACTGTACTATATAAACGCTGACTCTGTGCAGGGTAAACTGCTTTGTGAACCCTATATTTTGGAGGTAACTGATGTAATTGTACCACTGAATGCACAAGATTTACTCAGATCAAACTTTTATGGGACCAGGAGTGATCGCACACCATCGTATTGGCCATTTTTTGGAAACAAATCCCAAATTTCTTATATTTCTCTGAAAATATCTCTTCGATGTTTCTCTTAAATGACCTCTTTCTTCAAAATCTCACAAATTTCAAGCCGGTGTGTCTTCTAAACTACATCGGCTTGGCCAGAGCAAGTCTGAATCGTTTAATATTCGGCCAAGAGGCAAAGAAAATGGCAAAAATGGTTCCGCTCTGAGACGGTTCGAGCTTGGACCGATTCCTGAGCTGAACCAGGATTATTCCCATCACTTACTTTAACCTAAAACTGCCAAAAAATAAAACAGGTCTTATTCGAATGACTGCTCTGGGAGCAGGACAAAGCTGTGGAAATGAGATTTCATTGGTAAACTTTTCCTACAGCAGCACAGCCGCAGTTCAGATGTGCTGAATGCGTCATGGACGAAGATAAAAATGCTTTATTTGTTTCTGAAGTTGCTGAGCAACGTGTGGCCGTTTTAAACGACAAGTTTCGTTTTCTTTGGCTTGATGATTTTATCTGGATGCTCTCAGCTGAGCTGCAGAAAGAGTATAAAAAGAAAAACACTAAAACCAGCCTCGCTGACTGTGAACAGGAGCAAACAGGAGAACCTAAACACCTAAACCACTTCAGAAGGCCCCAGATCATGAACCTCATCCTGTAGAAGTTTTAACCTGGTCACTGATGGAGCCGTTATTTAAACCTCACCGACTGCTCACAACGTCCTGACCTTTGAAGATCGAACTCCTTGTCCAAGACAGCTTTCGTCCACCTCTGTGAGATCGCACATCTCTCATTCATGCTTTTATTCCATGATTACTGCACTGCTCTGTTCGTTCTTCTCCCAGCTAAGTGTCTCACTCGTCTCCGGTTCTTCCAGAATTCAGCTGCTGCAGTTCTCCTCCACACTAAACGTTCACCACACATCTCTCCTGTCCTCCATCACCTGCTCCCTGTTCAAAACATCTATCTCTCAGAATTACTCCAGCTAAGTTCTCCCACTCGCGACCTCAGATCTTCTTCCGACCTTCTTTAAAACCTGCTTTTAAAAGTCTGTCCCTGAATTCAGATGGACATCTCTCATCCCAAGAACCTTTGAAAATTTACTTCTCTACTCGACCCATCTGTTCTCTCTCCGCTACACCTCCTTTTCTCATCACGGATCAGTTCATTCCTTCCCCCTCTGCTGCAGTGAAAGTGAAAGCGACTACGTCAGTGTGAAACATGGCACAGTGAACCACAGTGAAATGCAAGCTCTGCTTTTCACGCACACACATAGGTGAAGCAGGGTACAGCCATATCCAGTACCCCGGGAGCAGTAATGGGGACGGTACCTTGCTCAAGGGAACCTCAGGGTGACTTGTTCCTAATCATCAGGCCACCGCTGCCCACGCTGCTGTAAAGCATCCTTGGGTTTGTGAAAGGCTCTTTACGTTTAGCATCTTATCAAGAGCAACTTCATGTCCTAATAACAGGGACAGTTCCGCTGGAGACACTTCTCAGGGTTTTGCTCAGGAACCCAGTGGTGGTACTGCTGGGGGTGGAATTCAAACCTGTGACCTCTCTGTCCATAGATGAATATCCTACTTCTAGTAGGAGTTACTGAAAACAATGAAGATTAGTGTGTGTTATCTCCGTGTAAGATTTGACACCATGTCCTGTGGTCTCACCTGTCCAGGAAGATATCGGGGAGAGGAGGGTAGGTGCGCATGTCCGGCACGCGCTCGTGCACGATCACCATGACGAAGGAGGTGAAGCCGAAGACGAAGACGACGTAGATGGAGCTGAGGATGGTTTTCCAGTACTCCGGGTCCAGCCGGCGACTCTGCTGCTTGTGCTTTCCGTTGCTGTACTGATACTGTTCCCCCACCAGAGCGTCCACCACGCTGTCACAGTCCCGCACGGAGTCTCCGTTACAGAGCCACTCTCCACCTACACACACACACACACACACACACACACACACGTCCCTCATTCACTTACTTCCTGTTAAAAGGGGACCTCTTAAGGGCATTTTATAAAACAATACTAATTATTTAAACAGGTTGTGTCAGAAAACTCTTTCACAGGGAACACACTAGAGTGGAAGACCCTGGACGTCTGCAGCGTCAGGTGAGGATGGAGACACAGCCGTCACAGCGTCAGTTTCTGCCGAAATCCCAATGAGCGCAAAGGAAACGACTTTGTGTTCCTGGGTTATTTTTACGCTCTGGGGGAGAAGATGTATCCCAGGATTCCTAGGTGTTCGTCAAAGGAAAAGTGGAAGAGAGGAAGAGAGAGAGAGAGAGAGAGAGAGAGAGAGAGAGAGAACAGAGACGCAGGAAGAATAGAGAGAATGAGAGAGAGAGAGAGAGAGAGAGAGAGAAACCAAAGAAACACAGGGAGAGAACAAGAGAAAGAGAAAAAACAAGAGAACCCAAAGAAACACAGAGAGAGAGAACTGAGAGAAAGAGGGAGAGAGAACGAGAGAACGAGAGAGAGAGAACGAGAGAACTGAGAGAATGAGAGTGAAAACAGAACGAGAGCGAGAACGAGAGAGAACGAGAGAGAGAGAGAGAGAGAGAACGAGAGAACTGAGAGAATGAGAGAGAGAACGAGAGAACTGAGAGAGAATGAGAGAGAGAGCGAGCGTGAAAGTGGTAGTTGTGTTTAAATGCTTTTTCATCAAAACGTTCTCCGAGTTTGAACCGATCTTCCACTGTAAAGTGAAAAGGTTGCTCTCTCATTATTTTGGGCCGCTCTTTACTGCCTCCTACAGTTCAGACGCAAAACTGCAATCTGGGCTGCAGGAAGACGAACAGAAACGTGACGTCAGGCTAAAGTGGAACATTTTCAACAACCTTATTATGAGACTACTCAAGATTCCAAAGTGCCCTAAAGCCCGAGCGGGACAGATGTGTTGCGCAGTGTCGATTTATTGTTAGAAATGTCCCAATTACACGTGGGAGCAGCTGCGTAACGTTTCAGATAAACCCACCAGCGCCCCCCTGCGGCGAGTGTCCATCGTGGGCGAACCCAAGCTCCTCCAGGACGTCCGTGTTCTGTTTCTGCAGCTTTCGGAGAGACACCATGAGCCTCTTGATGTCTCCGAGCACTTTGAGCTCCAGCGGAGGGGAGCGCAGGTCATACTCGGTGAGGGTCAAGAGGCTGGTGCCGTCCAGCCGGTGTTTGTTACACAGCAGGTCCACGTACTCGCAGAAGCCCTCCTCTCTCAGCCAGCGGCCCACCTGCTTCACCGTCCAGTAACGGACGCCCGGCTGTGCCATAGCACTGCTCACACGCACACACACACACTCACACACTCACTCACTCACACTACAAACACACACAGGATGAGAAGATTAATCCACAAAAAAAGATCTTTTCCTGCTGTTTTCATATCATTCATAATTCCCTTTTTATTTTTAATCACACAGAATCTGTCAAAAGTGTCAATTCTAACTTTCAGTTCATACAAAAAAATCAATCAAAGCCCTTTTCACTTTGTGCTGGAAGGTACCGGTCCATCAAAGTAAATAATCTTTAATAACGTCACTTCAGGGGTTTAAAATGGGAAGATTTCACCCATTTTTTAAAACTTGCTGAATAATGAAACAATTTAGATCATAAACTCACTGTGGCTCCGGGGTAAAATGTTCTAAAAATCAGAATCGGAACTGTGTACAGTGGTGGTGAACGGAACCGGACGTCTGAAAGTCCCCCACAGGCTGGTGGTGAAGACGCTGCCTGAGGTCTGAGATCTTGTTTTACCAGAGTCTGGAGAAGATTTTGGACCAAAAGTGAACTCGTTCATGATGGAGAGAGATGTTATGAGGCCTAGTCATTACAATAATCCCCAAAGGAAACTGTATAAACACTCAAAGACGCACGTGGAGCTTGATTTGTTTTGGAGACGTCTGGTTCCGTTCACCTGAACTGTTTTACGCCAAACACCCCGAACACTAATAACGAGGATTATTCTAAAGTTGTGAAATATTCCTTTAACCTTTTAAAAACATGTTTTGCAGCAATTCTATTATGAAAATATGTTTAAAGTTAACTTTTTGACTCTATTGAACTATAAAACCTGCAGTAAAGCCCATTAAGTGAAAGTGAAAGTGACAACGTGGCATTGTGAAGCACAGCTCACAGTAAATCACAATGAAATTCAGCCTCTGCATTTAACCCACACACATCGTGCAGCAGGGGGCAGCGATTGAAAGCGCCCGGAGAGCGGAGATGGGGACGGTACATTGCTCAAGGGTACCTCAGGGCAACCTACAGGTGTGGGATTCAAACCCACGACCTTCTGATCACACTGTAAAAATTCCTGCCAAAAAGCCAACGGATGAGTGCAGAACACCCGCTGATCCAGCGGCGCAACAACGGTACCGACATAACGACTGTTCATTATTCACTTCAACCGGAAACATCACAACACCCCTCACTGCAGCAGCGACACTAATTATTATTTCATACATCATAACCTCCCCTCCTCGAACCGCCACCTTATCGTGGTGGAGGGGTTTGCGTGTCCCAATGATCCTGGGAGCTATGTTGTCGGGGGCTTTATGCCCCTGGTAGGGGCACCCAAGGCAAACAGGTCCTAGGTGAGGGAAGAGACAAAGAGCAGTTCAGACCTCTTATGATGAGAAAGATGTTTGGACAACGCTTTCCCTCGCCCGGACGTGGGTCACCGGGGCCTCCCTCTGGAGCCAGGCCTGGAGGTGGGGCCCGATGGCGAGCGCCTGGTGGTCGGGCCTTCACCCATGGGGCCCGGCCAGGCACAGCCCGAAGAGGCAACATGGGTCCCCCTTCCCATGGGCTCACCACCTGTAGGAGGGGCCAAAGAGGTCGGGTGCAGTGTGCATGTCTTGGACACTCGGGTGAAGAGAGGGGCGGAGTTGTCAACTGATCATCACCTGGTGGTGAGTTGGCTTCGTTGGTGGGGGAGGATGCCGGTCAGGCCTGGTAGACCCAAACGTATTGTGAGGGTCTGCTGGGAACGTCTGGCAGAGTCCCCTGTCAGGATGAGCTTCAACTCCCACCTCCGGCAAAGCTTTAACCACGTCCTGGGGGAGGTGGGGGACATTGAGTCCGAATGGGCTATGTTCCGTGCCTCCATTGTCGAGGCGGCTGACCGGAGCTGTGGCCGTAAGGTGGTCGGTGCCTGTCGCGGTGGCAACCCGAGAACCCGTTGGTGGACACCGGGGGTGAGGGAGGCCATCAAGCTGAAGAAGGAGTCCTACCGGGCCTTTTTGGCCAGTGGGGCTCTGGAGGCAGCTGATAGGTACCGGCAGGACAAGCGGAATGCAGCTTTGTTGGTTGCTGAGGCAAAAACTCGGGCGTGGGAGGAGTTTGGTGAGGCCATGGAGAAAGACTTCCAGACAGCTTCGAGGAGATTCTGGTCCACCATCCGGCGTCTCAGAAGGGGAAAGCAGTACACGGTCAACACAGTGTATAGTGGGGATGGTGTGCTGCTGACCTCGACTCGGGACGTTGTGAGTCGGTGGGGGGAATACTTCGAAGACCTCCTTAATTCCACCAACATGCCTTCTGATGAGGAAGCAGAGCCTGGGGACATAGAGGTGGACTCTTCCATCTCTGGGGCTGAGGTTGCCGAGGTGGTCAAAAAGCTCCTCGGTGGCAGGGCTCCGGGGGTGGATGAGATCCGCCCGGAGTTCCTCAAGGCTCTGGATGTTGTAGGACTGTTATGGCTGACACGCCTCTGCAACATCGCATGGACATCGGGGACGGTGCCTCTGGATTGGCAGACCGGGGTGGTGGTCCCCCTCTTTAAAAAAGGGGACCGGAGGGTGTGTTCCAACTATAGAGGGATCACACTTCTCAGCCTCCCGGGGAAAGTCTATTCAGGGGTCCTGGAAAGGAGGGTCCGTCGGATAGTCGAACCTCGGATTCAGGAGGAGCAGTGTGGTTTTCGTCCAGGTCGCGGAACAGTGGACCAGCTCTACACCCTTAGCAGGGTCCTGGAGGGTGCATGGGAGCCCAACCAGTCTACATGTGCTTTGTGGACTTGGAGAAGGCATTTGACCGTGTCCCTCGGGGAGTCCTGTGGGGGGTACTCCGAGAGTATGGGGTATCGGATTCCCTGTTAAGGGCTGTCCGATCCCTGTACAACCGGTGTCGGAGCTTGGTCCGCATTGCCGGCAGTAAGTCGAACCTGTTTCCGGTGAGGGTTGGACTCCGCCAGGGCTGCCCTTTGTCACCGATCCTGTTCATAACTTTTATGGACAAGATTTCTAGGCGCAGCCAGGGCGTTGAGGGGGTCCGGTTTGGTGGGCTCAGGATTGGGTCACTGCTTTTTGCAGATGACGTTGTCCTGTTGGCCTCATCAGGCCGCGATCTTCAGCTCTCACTGGATCGGTTCGCAGCCGAGTGTGAAGCGGCTGGGATGAGAATCAGCACCTCCAAATCTGAGGCCATGGTCCTCAGCCGGAAAAGGGTGGAATGCCCTCTCAGGGTTGGGAGTGAGATCCTGCCCCAAGTGGAGGAGTTTAAGTATCTTGGGATCTTGTTCACGAGTGAGGGTAGAATGGAGCGGGAGATCGACAGGCGGATCGGGGCAGCTTCTGCAGTAATGCGGACTCTGCATCGGTCCGTCATGGTGAAGAAGGAGCTGAGCCAAAAGGCAAAGCTCTCAATTTACCGGTCGATCTACGTTCCCACCCTCACCTATGGTCACGAGCTGTGGGTAGTGACCGAAAGAACGAGATCGCGAGTACAAGCGGCCGAAATGAGTTTCCTCCGCAGGGTGTCTGGACTCTCCCTTAGAGATAGGGTGAGAAGCTCAGCCATCCGGGAGGGGCTCAGAGTAGAGCCGCTACTCCTCCGCATCGAGAGGAGTCAGATGAGGTGGCTCGGGCATCTGATTAGGATGTCCCCTGGACGCCTCCCTGGTGAGGTGTTCCGGGCACGTCCCACCGGAAAGAGACCCCGGGGAAGACCCAGGACACGCTGGAGAGACTATGTCTTTCGGCTGGCCTGGGAACGCCTTGGGATCCACCCGGAAGAGCTGGAAGAAGTGGCCGGAGAGAGGGAAGTCTGGGCATCCCTGCTGAAGCTGCTGCCCCCGCGACCCGACCTCGGATAAGCGGAAGAAAATGGATGGATGGATGGACATCATAACCTAGAACCTCTCCTCTCTCGGCCTGGACCCGCCGGCCTTAAACACACAGACGATGAACCCCACACCGAGACACCGGCCTGAACCGAGTCAACTAATTCAATACCACGAAACACTCGTCTAATGAAAATCAGCTGAGAGAGAGAGAGAGAGAGAGAGAGAGAGAGAGAGAGAGAGAGAGAGAGAGCGCGAGAGAGACAGACAGAGAGAGAGAGACAGAGAGCAAGAGAGAGAGAGCGAGAGAGACAGAGAGAGACAGTGAGAGAGAGAGACAGACCGAGAGAGACAGACAGACAGCAAGAGAGATACAAAGAGAGCGAGAGAGAGAAAGACACAGACAGACAGCAAGAGAGATACAGAGAGAGAGACAGAGAGACAGAGAGCGCGAGAGAGAAAGAGAGACAGAGACAGACAGACAGCAAGATACAGAGAAAGAGAGAGAGACAGAGAGACAGGCAGAGACAGAGAGACAGGCAGAGACAGCAAGAGAGATACAGCCAGACAGCAAGAGAGATACAAAGAGAGAGAGAGAGAGAGACAGACAGACAGCGAGAGAGAGAGAGACCATTAGACAGAATCTTAAAGGAAGAATGAAAGAGAAAGAGTAAAAGGGAGTAAGAAGCTGAGCGTAAGGGCGGTTGAATTCATGAATGAATGGATAAAAAAAAATAAAAAAAGCAAACAGCTTGACAGACAGACAGACACATGTAGCACATAGCTAGAGAGCTAAAAATGTATCGAGCTAGATTTGAGCTAAAATGGAAATTAGGCAGGCAGACAGACAGACGGACCGACAGACACTCAGGAGGATTTGAACACCACTCTGAGTTAAAGTGTCTCAAAGGAAGTAAATACGTCCACGATTTAACACCTTAAACAGACGCCGTCCTGCACAGAAAGTGTCTCTTACAGCTGCAGTCCCAGAGCTCCGCTTTCCCACACAAAGCAGAGACGTCTCTGTCCAACTAGACCACAAACAGGACACTCCTCACACCAGCCACACTCAGACTGCTGAGTACGCGCACACACACACACACACACACACACACACACACGTCTGCTTCACTACAGCGAGACGCTGACACAATAAAAACATTACAACAGATCTGCACAACACACCGTCTGCTCTTCCTCATCTCAATATCTGCCTCCGGACAACTGAATCATCAGAATATGCAAATGAGCCTCAGTGTTTTGATGTGGTGACCAATAGACGGCCGGTTTGCTGAATTATAATAAAGTAAATTACAGTGGAGCATTGGGGCAGCGGTCAAAATCATCAGGGTAAGTGCAGTAAACCCCAACACATTTCAAATATTTCAGTTTTAGACTTTAAAAAGTACAGAAACCTGCAGTAAAACCCACTCAGATCTACAGAAACCAGTTTGAGAGTACACTGGTGTATAAAAACCTCCCATATACCCGTCAGAAAGTAACAGAAATCCGTTTTAGACTTTACTGCACTATAAAAAACCTGTAATAAAATCCATTAAAGTGATCATTAATCAGATTTAGACTATAATGAACTATAAAAAACCTTCCAAAAGACCCCCTGAAGTCAACATAAATCAGTTTTAGACTAAACTGAACTCAAAAATCTTTCTGGACGCCACGTTAGAATGAACAGAAATCAGTTGTAGACCTACTGAACTTTGAAAAGCTGCTGGACAGTCAGGCCCGAACGTGAGGCTCCACTGCAGACAGGGATTTAGCAGAGTCAACCGAAGTCAGAGGCGAGGCTGGAGTTACTCAACACATCACCCTTCCCTTCAGTTTCGCCAACAGCCTCTCCCAACGTACCGCGCACGCACACACACACACACACACACACACACATCACTTCCTGAACACAATGACTGTCACATGGAGACACAAACAAATCCCTAACTATACCAAACACACAGAGACGAGCCACTTTCAAAAACAACAGTGCTCTTTCTCCGAGACACACACACACACACACACACACACACACACACACTCTTGTTGTGCCAGATGCAGTTACTGGTTTCTCAACATTTAAACAAACATGAAAAAAGTGGACTGGAGTTTCTCATTCAGCTTTAAAACAGAACAGGACTGATTATAATGCTGTGAATCTTCCGGATGCAAAACCTCGTAATTGAATTGCAGGTGAGATCGAGCGAATCTCACTGAATCTGCGTTCTTGCATCTGATTAAAAAAAGAAAGTGAAAGTGAAAGTGACAACCCTTGTCATTGCGAGGTCACGGCACAGCACACATGAACCACAACGAAATTGGACCTCTGCATTTTACCCATGCACACTCAAACCCATGCAGCAGTGGGCAGCTAGTGAAAGCGCCCGGGGAGCAGTGATGGGGACGGTACCTTGCTCAAGGGTATCTCAGGGCAACCTATAGGGAAGGGGTTTGAACCCCCGATCCTCCGATCATGTGGCTAACGCCCGAACCGCTAGGCAACCGCTGATAATTCAGCTTTGGTCCAAAAAAAAAAAAAAAAAACTTAAAATTGTTCTAAAGCATAACTTCAGTAGTATATTTGAGGGATAATGAGCAGCCGTGTTTTCCTTTTTTCTCTCTTAAATTTGGGGGATGTAGAAACGACTGGTGGCTCAGGGGTCGATATTATTTTGCTCAATTCACTCATGAAATTAAATCATCAATAAAACAATAACGCTTAAGAGGCAGGGCTGATTTTTCCCCCACATCCCCCAACGCTATGGTCCAGGGTCTTCCTGTCTTTCGCCCGATGAGCTCAGAGAGACTCCAAATGGTCTACAAGGTCTAAACGAGGTTAAAAATGATCATATAATCATGAATGTAATAATTAAATAATACATATAATAATAATCTCCATTTGACCGTTTTTGCAGCAATATTCATCCCAATGGAGAGGACTGACAGGAGTGATCTGTGACAGACACCAACAAGAGTGAAAGGCGGTAGTGAGACCACCTATGTTATAGGGGTTGGAGATGGTAGTGAGATCAGCTATGCTATACAGGTTGGAGACTGTGATGAAAAGACAGGAGACGCAGCTGCAGGTGTCAAAGATGCTGAGACATGCATTGAGAAGGACGACCATGGACAAGATTAGGGATGAGTACATTAGACGGACTTAGGTTGGACTGTTTGGAGACAAAGGAAGAGAAGAGACAGAGTTGGTTGGGACAAGTCCACAGTGGAGACGAGGAGTGTATCAGGAGGAGGATGTTGAAGATGGAGCTGCCAGGAAAGAGAAGAAGAGGAAGAACAAAGAGGAGGTTTATGGACGTGGTGAGAGAGTAAAGGGGCAGCGGAGGCCTGGTGGTGAGGGAGTCGCCCCGGATCGGAAGATTGTGGGTTCGATTCCCTCGCCAGTAGGTTGCCCTGAGGTACCCTTGAGCAAGGTACCGTCCCCATCACTGCTCCCCGGGCGCTTTCAATAGCTGCCCCCTGCTGCACGTGTATATGCGTGAAACACAGAGGTTTAATTTCGTTGTGCTGTGCCGTGTTTCACAATGACGAGGGTAGTCACTTTCAGTTTCACTTTCAAAGGTGAAAGTGACTATTCTTGTCATTGTGAAACACGGCACAGCACACAGTGAACCACAACGAAATTAAACCTCTGCAGTTTACACACACACACACACACACACAGCAGGGGGCAGCTATTGAAAGCGCCCAGGGAGCAGTGATGGGGACGGTACCTTGCTCAAGGGTACCTCAAGTCAACCTACCGGTCTGGGATTCTAATCCACGATGGTCCATTCCTGGGGCCTCGTCCCTAGACACAGAGAGGACATGCAGGCGGGAAAGAGGAAGATGCAGGGGACGGGGAGACACGGAGACACACCGGAGTCGTTGGTTACTTCGTCCCAATGGCCTTGAAAGCGTTCACTCACAGCAGGCGCTTTTTAAAGCAAAGTGAAAAAACGACAAGAAAAGTAAAACTAACGCAGTAAGACTAACATGACGGCAGTTTAAATCCTGAGTGACCTGACCGTTCTTCAGACCGAACGCTTTCCTAAATTCAAAGACCGTCACCGACTTATTTAAAAACGCATGAATAACTGAGCCATCCATCTTCTGCCGCTTGTCCCAAACGGGGTCGCGGGGGGGTGCTGGCGTCCAACCCAGCGCACACAGGGCGAGGACGGGGGACGCACCCTGGACAGGTCGCCAGCCCATCGCAGGGAGGAGCGGGACGGGGACGGCACCTTGCTCAAGGGCACCTCAGGGCAACCTATTGGGAAGGGGTTCGAACCCCCGATCCTCATGTGGCCGACGCCCTAATCACTAGGCCACCGCTGCCCTCATAACTGAGCCATTGCTGATGAATATTTCCACTAACGGTGGTTTTTAACTCTTAAAAAACGAGAAAACCCGAGAAAGGTGTCACTGCTCTGAACCCGCTGTGGTAAAACTGCCGCGTGGCAGACAGATATCGCTGATATAACCAAGAAACAGAGCTGCCTTAGGGTGAATATTCCACTTTATTAAATGAGTGCTAAATTGTAAAACTCATTCATATTTCATGAGCTGTCCTAAAAAAAAAAAAACACACACAAAAAGAGTCATTTAAACTCTGCGATATTGCTAAATTTCCGTGCCCAGACAGACACCAGAGAAGATCTAAATCATGCTCCGCTTTACCTGCTTTTGGTGAAAGATAAACAGATGAACATTAAAACTCACAAAAAAACTCAGTCAAAGTGAGACGTGAGAGTTCACAGAGCAAAACGGGGGCTGTCCTCCGCCGAAAGACGAATAATGCAGATGAGAAAAAAGTAGATTACTTGACTCGATTACATACTCGAGTAGAAGTAAATGTAATGCTACAGAAAATACTCCTGAAAACCTGTCCGAACGTATAACTGAGAATGAAAGTACTTACAACAAACCTCTGCTCTCAACACAACCTGCATACACATCTGGAATGACTAATGCACTCTCTCTCTCTCATCATTCTCCGGTCAAAGAGCGCATTCCCATCCTGCCAGATAAGAATATCGTGCTGCTAATCGCTCACAATCTGCACATTGTGTTCAGTGGAGCAGAGTCCAGCACTGTAACTGCTGCTCTCACAGAAATCCCTTTAAAACACACGGATAGGAGACACACACAGGAGAAGGAGAGACAGAGAGAGAGAGAGAGAGAGAGAGAGAGAGAGACAGAGAGAGAGAGAGAGAGAGAGACAGAGAGAGAGAGAGAGAGAGAGACAGAGAGAGAGAGTGTTGTCCTGAGGGGACAAATGGGGGATTGTTATTTCATGTTGTTCAGTCAGGATTAACTCCTCACAGTAAAGCAATGAAATAATCACAAAACTTAATAAATAAAAATAATAAACAACAAAAACTTTAAGGGGAGAAAGGTCACTCAGTAGAACTGTCCTCTCTCTCTCTCTCTCTGGGTGTGTAGGGTGGTCCTCCCTCTCCCCCATCACTCAGTAGAACTGTCCTCTCTCTCTCTGGGTGTGTAGGGTGGTCCTCCCTCTCCCCCATCATTCAGTAGAACTGCCCTCTCTCTCTCTCTCTCTCTGGGTGTGTAGGGTGGTCCTCCCTCTCCCCCATCATTCAGTATAACTGTCCTCTCTCTCTCTGGGTCTGTAGGGTGGTCCTCCCTCTCCCCCATCACTCAGTAGAACTGTCCTCTCTCTCTCTCTGGGTGTGTAGGGTGGTCCTCCCTCTCCCCCATGACTCAGTATAACTGTCCTCTCTCTCTCTGGGTGTGTAGGGTGGTCCTCCCTCTCCCCCATCACTCAGTATAACTGTCCTCTCTCTCTCTCTGGGTGTGTAGGGTGGTCCTCCCTCTCCCCCATCACTCAGTAGAACTGTCCTCTCTCTGGGTGTGTAGGGTGGTCCTCCCTCTCCCCCATCACTCAGTAGAACTGTCCTTTCTCTCTGTGTATGTAGGGTGGTCCTCCCTCTCCCCCATCACTCAGTAGAACTGTCCTCTCTCTCTCTCTGGGTGGGTAGGGCGGTCCTCCCTCTCCCCCATCACTCTTTAAAAATGGACACGATTGAAATGGCAAGTAAAAAGAAGCGCCTAAAAACATCAGTATAAAACATTCAGCACACGTTCTACAGCATCACACGCAAGAGACCAGCCTGAGACCAGCTACGCTGCACGGGCCGGAGACGGGCGATGATGAAGAGACAGGCGCTGGACCTGGAGGTGTCGGAGTTAAAGATGCTGAGATTTGCGTCCAGAGGGACGAGCATGGACAGAATTAGGGGGACAGCTCAGGTTGGACGTTTTGCAGCTGGAAGGAGAAGATCCAAGTCCTGTCTGATCTTCTGGATTACTGCACATTATTTAACCATGGAAACAGCCGAACTGTGAAACATCACGAGATTGCAGCTGTTTCTGAAGCACATCTGAGATAAACAGCAGCTTCACCGCGTCTAGACCTGCTGTTACCTGGAACAACACTTCGAACATGTGATAAAACACATTGAATGAACTGAAAGTCATTTTTGTGCACATTTAAATTGACAAAATGCCCCAAACCCAGACCCACCTTCAGTGCCAGCAGAGCTCTCTGGATTCACAGAGGTTTGTTGAGCTTTGAATCATTTTAAATTCATCTTCAGCTGATTAAACTACAGTCCTGCGAGGTGACAGGCCAGTTTGATCAGCATTTATTCTCCAAAACGGTGAAAAATCTCCTCATGAAGACCAGCGTCCATGGGATTAAAGACTCTTCTGGTGCTTTTCCACCTCTGGAAGCCAAGATTGCTGGGAAAAAACATCAACGTGGAGAAGAAAAGGGGCGTCTGAACACAGCCGGCTGAAGAACTGCAGGTGGAACTGTGAGTTTGGGACGATATTTATGATTTGAGTAATAAATCATCGCTCGGATTAGCAGCGGGGGCTGCATGCTAGCTATGCTAGCACGTCAACAGGGGAAAACAGACAGAAAGAGGGGAAATACAGTCCGAGCGCAAACACCGACCCTCTCCGGGAGAAACGGCCTCTCTTCCGCTTATTTATCCACAAATTCCGCGCCTCTTCTCGGAAAACGCACACAAGCACTGGCCGTACTGCGAGCTAACGCGGCTAACAAGGCTAACGCGGCTAGCGTCGGACAGTAAACAGAGGCGCGCGCCAACTCACCCCAAACGCCTGGCGAGCGGGGTGCGCGCGGAGGGAGGGAGGTGTGCGCGTGCGTGTGTGAGAGAGAATATCCTTCATAGTCTAATAGTGCAGTATGTACTACATATAGACATGGAGTTTATATACATATATAGTACCAGTTATATCCAGTTATATATACAATAAATACATTTATATTTTCAGTACAAATTAAACAAGTTAATCAAAGGATTGAAAAATTAGTGAATGCAGAATTATTCGATTTTAGCAGATGCGCCTTAAACCGAGTACATTCCTGTACTTTTACTTTACACTCAGTACATTCCTGTACTTTTACTTTACACTCTCAGTACATTCCTGTACTTTTTACTTTACACTCTCAGTACACTCCTGTAATTTTTACTTTACACTCTCAGTACATTTCTGTACTTTTACTTTATACTCTCAGTACACTCCTGTAATTTTTACTTTACACTCTCAGTACATTCCTGTACTTTCTACTTTACACTCTCAGTACATTCCTATACTTTTTACTTTACACTCTCAGTACATTCCTGTACTTTTACTTTATACCCTGATTACATTCCTGTACTTTTTCATTTGGACTGAGTAAGAAATCGAAACAGTACTTCTACCTTTACTACTGCAGTTTTCTGCTCAAGCGTCTGTACTTCTAAGAATGGACACCAGCGGTTCCCAGTTGTCCTGCTGCTGGACTTTTCTCTTTCTTGCTCTCTGTTAAACAACTCCGGACAATCAGATCACAAACAACAAGATTTTTGGACGGCTTTTTTACAGCTGTCCATTCAGCTTCACAGAATCTGATTGGAAGCCTTAGTGAGGAACAAACTCCCTAAAACTGGAGGAAGAACCTCAGGAGGAACCGAAACTCAGAAGGGGAACCCATCCTTGTCTGGATGACACTGGAAAAATGGTATTAAATCTTCTTGAATTTGCTGCTAATTATAACATGAACAATTAGGCCTGGAATTGGCCTAAAAAAGAAATGAATAAGAAGTTCTCTTATTTTAAACTTTTATTTTACCATCGATGGGATTTTATTAAGATCAGTGGGGTTTTACAGATGATGTGCTTTAGTTTTATCATGAAAAGCTCAATGTTCAGTTTAACAACCAACACTCAGGCTGAGAATTCATAAAAAAAAAAAAAATCAGAAGCTGAACATGTTTATGTCTATTAATCTGTCCATTATCAGGGATTTAAATTTAGAGAAGGGGGCTACACCTGGTGCTGTCACTCCTCACACACACACACACACACACACACTCATCTGTCTGGAGCAGACCCTCACAGTGTGGAACCTGCCGTCCTTCAGCAGACACAGAGTGCAGGTCAGAGGTCAGCATGTGTGATGGACAGAAGGGAGGGACTCCTTCAGTGAAGGACCTGGAGAAGCTTCTTTACGGAGGGAGACGGAGTGGAAACCATGTGGATGAAGTCTGGCCCAACCTGTTCCTGGGAGACATGTGAGTTGTCTTATCGAGCAAACTAGTGTGAATGTCAACACTGTCAGATTAACGTTCACAGTCCAGTCCAAAGTCCAGTGATGGAGACAAAGCTGAGACAAAAGTTTGAGTCCTACCCAGTCAGCAATTTAGCTGTACCTTCACACTGGGAGTGGTGAAGGTGAGAAGTCATTCATTTTCTATGGAGGCCAATAGAGGCATGGTGTCTGTCTGTCTGTCTGTCTTGCTTCTCAGTTTGGATTCTGTAGAGGTTCAGCATCATCAGTCTGTGCGTCCAATGACACAACCACTATCCACCAAAAAACCTTGGTGAAGAGTTAGGGTTAGGGTTAGATCAGTGGAGGGCAGCAGAAGAATGACTAGTTTTGCCCTCCAGGTGGGCGGGGCTTTAAGGATGTGATGTCACATAACATTTACATTTACATTTACACCCAGAGCGACTTCCATGTCCTGGGTACAGGGACAGTCCCCCTGGAGCAATTCAGGGTTAAGGGTCTTGCTCAGGGACCCAGTGGTGGTGGTGCCAGAGGTGGGATTTGAACCTGGGACCTCTTGAGCCAGAGGACCATAGGCAAGTATCCTACCACTGGACCACTGCCACCCTAAACATATACATTTACATTTACGGCATTCAGCAGACGCTCTTATCCAGAGCGACTTACAGGTCCTGATTACAGGGACAGTCCCCCTGGAGACACTCAGGGTTCAGGGTCTTGCTCAGGGACCCAGTGGTGGTAGTGCTAGAGATGGGATTCGAACCGGGAACCTCTGAATCCATAGGTCCATAGGCAAGTACCACCACTAGACCACCACCACCCCATAAAAACTATGAATAGCTGTTAAGCCCCACCCATTCCGCCTAAAGCACTTTGAGCTCTATTTGTATGTAAACAAAGCTGCTATATCTTCTTATTCTTCTTCTCTCAGCTGTTCCTGTTCCTGTTCCTGTTCCTGCTGTTCCACAGCAGATCATCTGTCTTCATTTCTTCCTGTCCTTTGCATCTTCCTCTTTCACACTGTCCCCCAGCATGTCCTCTCTCACCACGTCCAAACCTCCTCTTTGTCCTTCCTCTTCTCCTCTTTCCTGGCAGCTCCATCTTCAACATCCTCCTCCTGATATGCTCCTCATCTCTCCTCTGGACACGTCCAAACCAACGCAACCTTGCTTCTCTTACTTTGTCTCCAAAACATCTAACCTGAGCTGACACTCTAAATACTAAACTCTATTTTAAACGCTTAATCCTGTCCATCTTTGTCCCTCCTGACGCAAACGTCGGCATCTTTAACTCTGAAACCTCCAGCTCCACCTAACATAGCTGGCCTCACTTCCGTCTCCAACCTATATAACATAGCTGGCCTCACTACCGTCTCCAACCTACGTAACATAGCTGGCCTCACTACCGTCTCCAACCTATATAACATAGGTGGCCTCACTACCGTCTCCAACTTATATAACATAGGTGGCCTCACTACTGTCTCCAATATATATAACATAGCTGGCCTCACTACCGTCTCCAACACATATACCATAGATGGTCCCACTACTGTCCTGCAAACCCTCCCTTCCACTCTTGCTGGTCTCCGTCTGTCACAGATCACTAGTGTCACTCTTCTCCACCCATTCCAAGCTGCCTGCACTCTCTTTTTCTCCTCTTTTCCACACTCCCTGTTCCTCTGAACTGACCAAGTATTTCAGCTTTCATTTTCACCACCTCTACTTCCTGCATAGCCTAATAGCGATTTTAGAGGAAATAAACTCTGTATAAATAAAAGAAATTGTGACTATTAGCTGCAGACCTGAGAAGATAAAATAAACCTTTGTAGTTTTTTTGTACATTTGTTTCCCTGAAAGGTAAGATGAATGTCCATCCTTTGGCACACCTTGTGCATCTACATGACTCTCGATGGTTCCTGATGTGCAGGTCGATAGCAAATGACCGGTACGGCCTGTGGAAGTTGGGGATAACCCACGTCCTGAACGCGGCCCACGGGAAGACGCACTGCCAGGGCAGTCATGAGTTTTACGGATCTTCTGTCGAATATCTCGGCGTCCCTGCAGACGACTCGCCGTCCTTCAACCTGTCTGCGTATTTCCAGCCGTGTGCCGACCACATCCATCAGGTTCTGCGTTCTCCTGAAGGTGAATCACGGTTTCATCAACCTCAAGTGAAAGTGAAAGTGACAACCCTTGTCATTGCGAGGTCACAGCACAGCAGACAGTCAACCACAACGAAATTGGACCTCTGCATTTAACCCATGCACACTCAAACACCGTGCAGCAGTGGGCAGCTATTGAAAGCGCCCGGGGAGCAGTGACAGGGACGGTACCTTGCTCAAGGGTACCTCAGGGCAACCTATCGGGAAGGGGTTTGAACCCACAATCCTCCGATCATGCCCTAACCACTAGGCCCAAGAAGCTGCTGCTGCAGAACTACTGCAAGAACTCCACACACTGTATCAGGAACACCTTCCTAATAGATCATGACCTGAGAGAAGGTCAAAGTAGGCGCACCAACAAGGTGATTCCAAGCAAAATGATCCAAAATGAGGTGCTCAAGACTTTTGCACAGTTCTGTACATTATTCTTCACTTACAGTCAACATCCAGGGTTTGGTGGCTACAGATTATGAGTCAGGATTAAATAATCAGATTACAAACCTGTTCACTGAGAGAAGGTCAAATTAGTTTCTAATGAAGTGGATGGTAAACTGAAGCATTATTATTAGAGTGTTTCTAATAAATTGGCCAGTAAATGGAAGCATGGGGTGTTTCTAATAAAGTGGCCACTAAATATTAAAATATAAAATTTCATTGTGGAACAGTACTTTAAGGAACAGCATAAAGAGGAATTTTATATATATATATATATATAGAGAGAGAGAGAGCTCAAACTGTGTGTGTGTGTGTGTGTGTGTGTGTGTGTGTTCAGCACGGCTGCTTGTACACTGTGCAGTGGGCGTGAGCCGCTCTGCTTCATTGGTTCTCGCCTACCTGATGATCCATCAACACCTTCCCCTGCTGGAGGCCATTAAAACCATCAAAGAACACCGGTGGATCTTCCCCAACCGTGGGTTCCTTAAACAGCTCCGAGCGCTGGATCTCAGACTGTACGGCTCACAGTGAACCAGCAGCATCATTCTGGACTGTCTGTGGAATCCAGAAAGTAACGAAACTGACGACTCATATCTACAGAAGTCTTGACCCCTTCATTTCTTCAGATGTTAAAAGCAGTTTTTTTAAGCTGATCTAGAATCAGTCTTAAACACGGAGGAATCTGATCCCAGATCAATCTGAACAGCAGCTCCGGGTTTGAGTTTAGTTGATGTTTGTATCTGACATTAAGTCCTACACCCACAAGTCTGATCCACCTTCATGAAGATCTGGAGGAGGTCTGAGTGGGACGTGTTCACAGAAGAGATCTGGGTGAACATTGACTTCCAGCATTGATGTTAATCTGGTTCTAAGATAAAGAAGAGAAGTTTGAATCGTTTTTAAAAACTGATTCATCGTTTTTAAGGTTTAATGTCTTTCTGTGCAGGTTCATCTTCAAGTGTTTTGCTGTGGCTCAAAACTCTCTCTGGAGCTTTAGTGCTTTATTTTCATTTTTTCTTGTCTTTTACTGTAAATGCTGAGGAACTTCCGCAGTGAAACATCTCAATCCATCCAGCGTCAGGAGTTTAGGTGGTTAAGTCTTAATTTTTCTAATTTTGGATCATTTTGGTCTTAAAATAAAGCACTAAGCTCCAGAGAGAGGAGATAAATAAAAATAATCTTCATGATCAGTAACAGTGTACATGTACGTGAATGGAAATGACTATTTGTGGCTTAACTCCTGTGATCATCCCAGAAACCTCAAGGTTCTTCACCTCCAGAAGGTCAGGAGGATGTGGATCCTTTCACTGTACTGACGCACACTGACTTGATCTTGACAACAACAGACACACACACACACTCTGAGCAAATCTAAAAGGAACAGTTTGCCAAAAAATCATCCACAAAGTTCAGCTGACACCAGATGTGGTCCATCAGATGAGACATCTGGAATATAGATTTAGTTTAACGCTGGAGCCACACGTTTCAAACCAGATCTATTCTGTCAACATGTCCCCAACCCTCTCAAACCTCCTCCAGATCTTCATTAAGGCGGAGACTTGTGGGTGTGGTTTAGGACACAGTCATTAACTAACAGGGTTTTTTTAGGATCTGATCTAGAATCAGTCCTAAATACGAAGGAATCGGATCCCAGATCAGTCTGAACAGCAGCTCTGGGTTTGAGTTTAGTTGATGTTTGTGCCTGACATTAAGTCCTACACCCACAAGTCTGATCCACCTTCATGAAGATCTGGAGGAGGTCTGAGTGGGACATGTTCACAGAAGAGATTTGGGTGAACACTGACTTCCAGCATTGATGTTAATCTGGTTCTAAACTAAAGAAGATAAGTTTGAATCCAGACATGTCTTATTGACTGATCTGAGGTCAGTGGAATGGCTTTTTTGTTGTTGTTCTGTTTTGTTTTTTTGCTGTACTGTTCCTTTAAGAGATCTCTGCATTTCCAGAGTTTGACACACAGTCTATATTTAGATTCTCTTGTAAGTCTTTAACACTTCTTGGCTACTTATGAGGAAAAAATTCATTCGTCAATGATTAAAATTTGCATATTTCCTGCTGTATTTAATTAATGTTAGCTGTTAAAATGAATATAATTCCTTCATATATTAATCAATTAATATATTATTTAGAAACAAAAATATAATGTCATTTATATTTCTTGGAGCAGTTCTCCACATGTGAGTGGTTAAGATATAAATTAAAGAGGGTTTGATGTGAAATGCTCCGTTCTAGAGAAGGTCAGAACTGTCCCCTGTGGTGGTGAACGGAACCAGACGTCTGAATGTCCCTCTAAGACATGAAATGGTGGAGAAGAGGCTGCCTGACGCCTGAGATGTTAGTTTGGACTAAAACTGAACCCAGTCATGGTGCAGGGATACGCCATGAAGTGAAACGTCCCCCGAAAAGACCGTTTGACCATCATCACCGTCCCATAGAGACACTCCGAGACACTTGGAGCTTCACCGTGGCAAATTAAATGCATCGATTTGTGTGACGTCTGGTTCCATTCACCACCACTGTAAAGTATCTGAACCTTTTCACACCAAACCGTCTCTGGACGACCCCGACGACACTGAATTCTGAAAAATGGGTGGAATTGCCCTTTAAGGTTCAGGGTTCTGCTAGGCATACTGTTTATGAGTAACAGTACACTGATGTACTAAATATGGCAGTGGTCCAGTGATGCCACCTGCTCTCTCTGATCACTGGCACACACACACACACACACACACACACCACACACACACCACACAGGCCTCATCGGCACATGATCGGCGATGACTGCTCAGAAGAACAAGAGGAAGGAGTACCTGTGTGTGAAGGACTTGGAGAAGGTCCTGGACTCCTGCACTCTGGATCTGACGCAGATTGACGAGGTCTGGCCGAACCTGTACATCGGAAACGTGTAGGTACCCTACAGAATACACAGCATTATAACATAGCCGGTCTCACTACCAGCAAGAGCGAAAGGGAAGGTTTACAGGACGGTACTGAGACCAGCTATGTTATACGGGTTGGAGACGTGGCGCTGAGAAAAAGACAGGCAGGAGGTGTCAGAGTTCAAGATGCTGAGATTTATGTCTGGAGATTGGAGGATGGACAGGATCCGAAATTAGTATATTAGAGGGACAGCTCAGGCTTGGAGACAAAGTGAGTGATGCGAGACTGCTGGTTTGGACGTGTCCAGAGGAGAGACGAGGAGCATATCAGGAGAAGGATGTTGAAGATGGAGCTGCCAGGAAAGAGGTAGAACCAAGAGGAGGTTTATGGATGCGGTGAGAGAGGACATGCAGGTGTGAAAGAGGAAGATGCAGAGGACAGGAAGACACGGAGACGGATGATCCGCTGTGGAGACACCTAAACGGGAGCAGCCGAAAGAAGAAGAAGATATTGCAGTTTATAGCATGAAGAAACATCTATGAATTATTCGGTATGAATTGTTAATTAACCTTGTATATGAAATAATACCGGTCCCTTACTTTATTCAACTCAATTGTAAATTATTGATTAAACATTAAACATTAAAATGATATTTATTATTTATATATTCTAAGCCATTTTCTAAACATTTCATATTAAATTAAAGAATGCATTCACATCACATGGGCAGCTTTATCTTTTTTTTTTTTTTGTTTGGTTGTTTTTTTTTTTTTTGTTCTCATTTTACTTTGATGATTATTCTTTATTTATGTGAAGACGCCAACGAGCTGTGGTTTTTTGATGTGTTTTTTGAGAGGACCGTCCTACACACCCAGAGAGAGAGAGGACAGTTATACTGAGTGATAGGGGAGAGGGAGGACCACCCTACACACCCAGAGAGAGAGAGAGAGAGAGGACAGTTATACTGAGAGATGGGGGAGAGGGAGGACCACCCTACACACCCAGAGAGAGAGAGGACAGATATACTGAGTGATAGGGGAGAGGGAGGACAGTTATACTGAGTGATGGGGGAGAGGGAGGGCCGCCCTACACACCCAGAGAGAGAGGACTGACCTCTCCCCCTTTGTCTTTCTGTCCATCTGCAGGAGAATAGCTCAGAACAGGGCAGCTCTGCAGCGGCTGGGGATCACCCACATCCTGAACGCTGCACACTCCAAACGCGGCAGCATCGGGGACCAGAACTTCTATGGTGCCAGCTTTGTTTACTGTGGAATTCCTGCTGAAGACTCGTCTCACTTCGACCTGGACATTTACTTCAGATCAGCGGCTGATTTCATCCACAAAGGCCTGAAAACTCCTGATGGTGAGATCCTCTCAGCTGGAGTACACAAACCATAATTTCTCACATGTATCCCATACCCCATACCCCCCTATACATAATCCAGTTTTTCCTACCAATAACCCAGTTCTTCTAAATTTAACCCAGTTCTTCTTACTATAATTCAGTTCATATTACCATTACCCAGTTCTTCTTACCATAACGTAGTTCTTCTACATAAAACAGTTCTTCTTACCCATAATTCAGCGGCACTTTTACTTTTCTTACCCGTAACCCAGTTCTTCTTACCCATAATGCAGATCTTCTTACCCATAATCAGTTGTTCTTACACATAAACCACTTCTACCCATAATCCAGTTCTTACCCATGATTCAGTTCTCCTTAAAACAGTATTTCCTAGCCAAATCTCAGTTCTTCTTACCCATAACCCACATCTCTGAACCAGTCTTTCCAAAACTGTTTAGTTTATGCCTACATGTGTGAGATCATTTATGGAGCAGCTCTCCTCTACAGAAGCATCTTTCAACATTGAGGATAAGTCATTATGATGAGTCATTAATCAGAATGCTCCATATTTACTTCCAGGGAAGGTGCTGGTGCATTGCATTATGGGAATGAGCCGCTCTTCCACGTTGGTGCTGGCGTATCTGATGCTGTATCACCAAATTCCTCTCCGCTCAGCGATTCAGCGCCTCATCAAGAAACGGGCCATCTACCCGAACAGGAACTTCCTGGCTCTGCTGCTGGACCTGGACCTGCAGATGAAGAGGAAACGGAAAACCTGTGTACTGCTGTAAACAAAAACAACAAACAAACAACAGGACGAACAGCTGAGCCAATGAAACTGCTGAGTCAGATGAGCAGCAGCATTAGAAAATCTGAGCCAAAGAATAGCCATGTTAAATACCTGAGCCAATGGGATTGCAGAATAAAAATATACTTAGCCAATAGACCAAATAGATCATTCACGTTTGCTGCAATCCTTTTGGCTCAGAAATGTATGAGCCAATAGGATTTAGGATTTTTCAGAGCCAATAGGATTGCAGTATTAAAAAATCTGCTGCAACAGGATTGCAGCTTTGAAAATGTTCAAGCCAATAGGATTGCATCATTAAAATATCTGTGCCAATAGAACTGCCCAGTTGAAAAGCCTGAGCCAATAGGGTTGCAGATTTTGCAAGCCAGTGGGACTGCAGAAATAAAATATTCTGAGCCAATAGGATTGTGGCATTAATATATTCTGAGCCAAAAGGATTATAGTATTAATTTTTTCTGAACCAACAGGATTGCAGGCACTAATCGGGACCTTCATAGGCCTGATGGTGGCGCTGCAGCATAGCTGTTTGCATTTGTGTCCAAAACCCTGGCTTAGAGACAAAACTCTTCCTTCATTGCATGATTCATGGACACCAAGCCGCCATTTGACGACATTCATATTCTTCTTCAGGAAGAACTGGAGAACTGTTCCTCAACAACACACTGAAAAGACAAGTCTGGAGGAGAAAGATGAAGCAGTGAGGGTCTCAAGACTTTTGCACAGAACATAGCAATAAATGTTTTAAGAATAACACACACACACACTCAGGAGGGACCAAATAGAAAATGATGCAAAAGCAGGCAAAATCATATGCAAGTTATAATAAAAAGGTCAGCTTTTGTCTCAAAAGCGAAAAATAAAGTCTTAAGTCTAAAATTTTAATTTCTTCTCTCCTTTTTATAAAAAACAAGAGCAATACTTTTAATAACTACTGATATATAATCAATAAAACGATGTGTTTCACTCAGTGAAGTGAACCGAAAGTGACGTCATTTTCAGCACTTAATCCGCACACATGGTCCAGCAGGGGGCAGCCATCTCCAGCATCTGGGGAGCAGTGATGGGGACAGTACCATCCTACTGCACCAACCTGCTGGTCTGGGATTCAAACCAAAATCTTCAAAACCTGGAGACTAGTTCCTAACCACTAGCCCGCTGCTGCCTCTCTTATAAAGAGACGATTAGCCAAAATAATAAAGTGAAAGTGACTCTTTGTCAATGTGAAACACAGCACGTAGTGAACCACAACCAAATGCATCCTCTGTATTTCATCCATAAACCAGCGTGCAAGCGGGGGTCAGCTGTGTTCAGTGCTCAGGGAGCAGTGATGGGCACGGTACCTTGCTCAAGGGTGCCTCAGGGCAACCCAGTGGTCTGGGACTCAAGCAACCTTCTGATTATGAGGCCTCGTAACTAAACACTAGGACACCACTGCCCCCCCCCCTCCTTTTCTTATTTCTAAGAGTCGAAGGGCAGTGGGCTGAACTGATGCAATTCCTATAAATACCCCTGTAGTCCGGTGTAGGAATGAGGGCAGCTAATTTAGGACTCTGACCTCTCATATGTATGTGAGCCACGTGCAGAACGCTTCCTCTCAGTTTTACTGATCTACAAAGCCCACCTGTGTCATCACGTCTATTTCAGAATGAGTGGTCGTGCTGGGTAATCTTTAATAGACTTGTTCACGTGGTTTCTGACTCCAACCCAGCCACTAGGGATATTTCTTCATGCTGGTCCCAGTACCGGATAAATGGGGAGGGTTTACGTCTGGAAGGGCATCCGGTGTTAAACTTTCACCAAATCAATATTCAAATGAAACAGAATCCATACCGGATCGGTCGAGGCCCGGGTTAACAATGACCATCACCAGTGCTGTTATTCTACAGGGTGCTGGTGGACACTGGACTACTGTTGGACAAAGGAGAAGAAGAAGAAGAAGAAGAAGAAGAGGAGGAAGAAGGCATGTCCAGAGGGAGGAGGAGAGAGAAAGTGAGGGAGGAACTCTGAATGTTGGCAGTATGACTGGTAAAGGTAGAGAATGAGCTGATATGATGGAGAGAAGGAAGGTTGATCTTCTGTGTGTGAGAGACTAGATGGAAGGGTAGTGAGACCAGGTGTATTGGAGGAGAGTTTAAACTCTTCTACCATGGTGTGGATGGAAGGAGGAATGGAGTAGGTGTTATCCTGAAGGAAGAGTATGTGGAGAGTGTTTTGGAGGTGAAGAGGGTGTCAGGGAGGGTGATGAGTTTGAAGCTGGAAGTTGAAGGTGTGATGATGAATGTTGTTAGTGCTTCTGCTCCACAAGTTGGTTGTGAGGTGGAGGAGAAAGAATTGTGGAGTGAGTTAGATGAAGTGGTAGAGAGTGCACCCAGTGGAGAGAGAGTGATGATTGGTGAGGACTTTAATGGACATGTTTGAGAAGAAGAGAGTACAGGTAGGTAGGAATGAGTGGAGAAGGGTGACAGGAGGGATCTATGGCAGACAGATACCAGCAAAGGTGAAAGAAAAGATTTAAAGGACAGTAGTAAGGCCAGCTATGCCATATGGTTTGGAGACGGTGATGAAAAGACAGGAGGCAGAGCTGGAGGTGTCAGAGATAAAGATGCTGAGATGTTCGATGGATGTGACGAGGATGGACAGGATTAGAAATGAGTATATTTGAGGGACAGATCAGGTTGGACATTTAGGAGACAAAGTGAGAGAAGCGAGACTGTTGGTTTGGACGTGTCCAGAGGAGAGACGAGGAGTGTATCAGGAGGAGGATGTTGAGGATGGAGCTGCCAGGAAAGAGGAGAAGAGGAAGAACAAAGAGGAGGTTTATGGACGTGATGAGAGAGGACATGCAGGTGGTTGGTTTGAAGGAACAAGATGCAGAAGACCGGAAGAAATGGAGACCACATATTTCACCAAAATATTAAATTTTTTATTTTATTTATTTTAAATAATTATATGATCAACTACCATTCTTTTGATGCTATATTTAAGAAATAAATATATATATTTTAAAAACATTATTTGCAGTTATTTATCTAATTTTCTATTTTTTTTTCATTTACAGAAGATAACAAAATAATTTGGGATGGTCCATATCCCTCTCACAGCCTCCCACCTTGATTATATACATATTTTTTCTATTCTGTTATTTTCCTTCATTTTTCCTTTCTCCTCCATACATCACTCCGTTCATTCATTCCCCCTCGTTCACCTCTCCTCCGGTACCGGTTTCCTCACAGTCCCTGAATTCAGGTTAGCCACCACGGGGGGTACATCATTTAGTGTTGGTGCCCCCAAACTCTGGAATTCCCTCAAAATCTTCATCTAACGTCCTCTTTGTCTCTCTTCAAAACTCTTAAAGACTCTTCTCTTCAGTCTTCTCCTCCTTCTTCATCCTTTCTTCTACACTGTCGTTCCAGCCTGGTTCTTATAATGCTGCTGTTTGTTTTATCCTCTCGTTTGTCTGTTCACTGTTTTTGAGCCATTTTCAATGTTGTTCTAGTTTCTATGGAGTGACCTCTGTCACTGAAATGTCCAATAGATTTTTCGAGGTGTGGGATGAATTTTAGCAGAGCGGAACACACAGTGAGGCAAAGTGGGCAAAGCTCTCCACTCTCAAATGTCCTGGAATCATTAGAGACCTTTCTCTCTCTCTCTCTCTCTCTCTGTCTCTCTCTCTCTCTCTCTCTCTCTCTCTCTCTCTCTCTCTCTCTCTCTCACACACACACACACTGCTGCCACCCTTTCGCACTCTCAGCCCGATCACTCACAGCTCTGGGAGTGTGTCCATGCTGGAAGGGAAGCCAAATCAGTAATGGAGTAATGGAGTCTGGAGTTTGAGCAAACCAGGTAACTCCCAGCCTGTTCAAGGTGTGTGTGCTTTAAAAACTCATAGTCATAGTGAGAAATCACTAGTGGTGAAGAGTAGCAGTTCTGAAGGACTCAAGGCAAATACAGTACTGAGCTGCTAATTTCTTCAGTTTTGCTTCCAGATTGTTTTAATGTGTTGTCGAGGAGCGGTTCTCCAGATCTTCTGTCAGGACAAAGTCTTTGTTTCTATTTTTCAGTACAGTCTCTGTACATGAGCAGGTTCAGAAGCAGTGTGGGATCATCTCCACAGATTAAACAAAAGTAGAGCTGTGAGATGTCCTTCAAGAAGCCTGGAGAAGAGTTCCTGAAGACGACTTAAAGAACAGAGCTGGTCTAAGAGAGCTGAGGCTGTGCTGAAGACTAAGGGGCAGCGGTGACCTAGTGGTTAGAGAGTTGGCCACAGGATCGGAAGATTGTGGGTTCACACAAGTAGGTTGCCCGGTAGGTTGCCCAGAGGTACTCTTGAGCAAGGTACTGTTCCCGTCACTGTTCCCTGGGCGCTTTCATAGTTGCCCCCTGCCGAACGGTGTGTGTTTGTGCATGGGTTAAATGCAGAAATCCAGGGCAGCGGTGTCCTAGCGGTGAGGGAGTCACCCCGGATCGGAAGATTGTGGGTTCGATTCCCTCAGCAGTAGGTTGCCCGGAGGTACCCTTGAGCAAGGTACCGTCCCAGTCACTGCTCCCCGGGCGCTTTCAATAGCTGCCCCTTGCTGCACGTGTGTTAGAAGATTTTGGGATTGAATCCCAGGCCAGTAGGTTGGTGACAGGTACATTGAGCAAGGTACCATCCCCATCACTGGTCCCTGGGTGTTGAAAGTATGGCTGCCCCCTGCTGAACAGGGGGCACTGTATACTGTGGTCTGTGCTCATTATTACAAGTTTCCCTTTTCTGCTTTGAACAGGGGCCAGTGTGTACCTGCAGGTGAGACAGTACCGGGTTCTTTTGGACCATGCTGCGGGGCAGCAGCTGTCTGGGCTTTGCGGAGAAGGGAGACGGCAGGTACGAGACGCCTCCTGCCTCTGAGCTTCAGAGATTACTTTGGATCAAACCCGGATCCAGCGGCCATCTAGACGAGGTCAGACCAGGGATCTACATAGGAGACATGTAAGGGTGTCAACACCAAACATTAGTCGAGTCTGTCCTGATAAGCAATGTTTGATTTCTGAAGTTTGCTTGAGTAGTGGACGCTGATGCATATAACAATATATAGAACATATTAATCCACCAATTCAGCTTCTATTTCGGTTTCTAGTTCTATTATTGAGTCCTGGAGGCCAAAAAGCCTTAAAACTAAAGCACAGAAGAGAACATCTTGCCTCTTTTTCAAGGAAACTAGTATATAGATTTCCTTTCAAAAGGAGAAGAACATCCATCCATCCATTTTCTTCCGCTTATCCGAGGTCGGGTCGCGGGGGCAGCAGCTCCAGCAGGGATGCCCAGACTTCCCTCACTCCGGCCACTTCTTCCAGCTCCTCCGGGCGGATCCCAAGGCGTTCCCAGGCCAGCCGAGAGACATAGTCTCTCCAGCGTGTCCTGGGTCTTCCCCGGGGTCTCTTTCCGGTGGGACGTGCCCGGAACATCTCACCAGGGAGGCGTCCAGGGGGCATCCTAATCAGATGCCCGAGCCACCTCATCTGACTCCTCTCGATGCGGAGGAGCAGCGGCTCTACTTTGAGCCCCTCCCGGATGGCTGAGCTTCTCACCCTATCTCTAAGGGAGAGTCCAGACACCCTGCGGAGGAAACTCATTTTGGCCGCTTGTATTCGCGATCTCGTTCTTTCGGTCACTACCCACAGCTCGTGACCATAGGTGAGGGTGGGAACGTAGATCGACCGGTAAATTGAGAGCTTTGCCTTCTGGCTCAGCTCCTTCTTCACCATGACGGACCGACGCAGAGCCCGCATCACTGTGGACGCTGCTCCAATCCGCCCGTCGATCTCCCGCTCCATTTTACCCTCACTCGTGAACAAGATCCCAAGATACTTAAACTCCTCCACTTGGGGCAGGATCTCACTCCCAACCCTGAGAGGGCATTCCACCCTTTTCCGACTGAGGAGAAGAACAAAGAAAGGAAAACAAACCGTAGGTTTTTGAGTGCTTTCGATCCGTATCCAGCATCCAGCACAAGATTTCGGTCTCTAAAAACAGCGATGTAGAATGTGTGCAAATTGCAGCCTAGTGGTTAGGGAGTTTGCCCTGCATCTGAACTAGGTTGCCCTGAGGTACCCTTGAGCAAGGTACCGTCCCCGTCACTGCTCCTGTCACCGTTTGCATGGGTTAAATGCAGAGGTCCAATTTCGTTGTGGTTCACTGTGTGCTGTGCGGTGACCTCGCAATGATAAGGGGCTGTCACTTTCCCTTTCACTTTAGACGTGTGCGGTTTGGGACGCAGCCTGATTATTCTGCTCATCGGTTCCACAAAACGAACCAGAAGATATGACTTTAAACACAATCATTAAAACACTTGAGCTCATCTCTGATTAAATTTTCACAGCAAAACATGTGAACAACTGGTGTCCATTCTTTCATTCCCTCTCCAGAGACATGGACACATCCACCCTGTCCACCTCTGGACATTGTCTCTCTGTTGGGATTTTGTAGAAGCATCATTGGTTAATGCGTCCAATTATACAACAACTGTCCACTGTTTTGGTGATCAGTGGAGGGCAGTGGAAGGGAGATTTGCTCCAGGTGGGCGGGACTTTTAAAAGTGTGATGTCACATGAAAACTGTGAATTTGAACCGAATCGTTGATCCAGCTTGTAGCAGAGAACTTAAAGGGTTCATAAAAGTAATATTGAGACCTCTCTTAGAAATAATAAATAATAAATCCAAATGCCAAAAGCTTTCACAGACCAAATCTTGATCCATTTACATGAAAAAATCACAGACCAGTCTCTAATTCGCAGTTTACATCAAAGACTCTGGAGAAAGCTGTGGACCCACGGTTGTGCTCATATCTGCAGAAAAATAGCATCTTCATTCTGGTTTTCATACCATAGCACTGAAACAGCGCTAGTGAAAATAGCAAACGATCTTTTAATGGCATCTGACAAAGGGTCGGTCTCCTTACTGGTCCTCCTGGACCTGCAGCGTTTGAACCAGAGACCAAAATGTCTTACTGCAGTGACTAGAACCTGGAATAACAGGAACCCTCTCCTGGTTTAAATCATACTCCACCAACCGTTATCAATCTGGAAACGTAAATGATGAAACGTCAGTTCCGACAAAAGTTAGTTATGGAGTCCCACAAGGCTCTGTTCTAGGTCCCCTGCTTTTCATATTATACCTGCTCCCTCTGGGTTCAGTAATCTGGAGACATATTTCAGCAAAACCAGACGATAAACTCAAATTAAAAAAGATTGAGGAAGAGAAATAAAAGTGTAGATGTCACTCATGATCAACTCTGAAAAGGCTGAGGTTCTTCTGCTTGGTCCAAAAAGTGCTAGAAACAAACTGTTAGGTTTAATGCTAGACCTTGCTAATTTTATAGTTAATCCTATACCAACTGTAAAAAGCTTGGTTGTTAAAATCTACCTGGATAAATTTCCTTCATCGTCCACACACTGGTCCTGCAGATCAGCTACATTATCATAGATCACCTGCATGTGCTGCCACAAGTCTAACCAAAGCTTCACAAGCAGAACTGTTCATTTCAGCTCTATATCATTTATTTTTCTTTCTGGATTTTCTGGTGTCCAGAGGAGAATGAGTTCCCCATTGAATTCGTCAGGAAAGGTGATGGACTATAAAAATAGAGAACTGTTACTTAAGGATAATAACAAAGTATCTGTACTTCATTGGCTCTCATCTCTGCAAACTTCAGACCCCAACAGGCTGATCGACTACCCTTGTGTAAATGAGGATTGTTTGTTGAACTTTTTTTGCTGAACGTTTGTATTTATGGTGTGTGTACAGGTACGCGGCAAAAGACAAGCACCTGCTCAGGGGCCTGAACATCACTCATGTGCTGAATGCGGCCCATGGCAAGTTCAATGTGAACACAGGGGCCAGTTACTATAGAGACACCAACATCAGCTACCATGGGGTCGAGGCCTTTGACATGCCATCCTTCGACCTGAGCCCCTTCTTCTACTCCGCTGCCAAGTTCATTAAAAATGCTCTGAGCACCCCAGGAGGTAAGGAGATTATGTTCAAATCCATCCATCCATCCATCCAGTAAAGTGTTTGATGTGTGTTACATTGTAGGGAAGGTGTTGGATGTGTGTTTAGTTTGGTTTGTGTTATGTTGTAGGTAAAGTGTTGGATGTGTGTTATATTGTAGGTAAAGTATCTGATGGATGTGTGTTACGTTGTAGGTAAAGTCTTTGATGTGTATTATGTTGTAGGTAAAGTCATTGATGTGTGTTACGTTGTAGGTGAAGTATTTGATGTGTTACATTGTAGGTAAAGTGTTTTGTGTGGGTTACGTTGTAGATAAAGTATTTGATGTGTTACATTGTAGGTAAAGTGTTTGATGTGTGTTATGTTGTAGGTAAAGTATTTGATGTGTGTTATGTTGTAGGTATAGTATTTGATGTGTGTTATGTTGTAGGTATAGTATCTGATGGATGTGTGTTACGTTTTAGGTAAAGCATTTGATGTGTGTTATGTTGCAGGTAATGTGTTTGATGTGTGTTATGTTGTAGGTAAAGCATTTGATGTGTTATGTTGTAAGTAAAGTCTTTGATGTGTGTTACGTTGTAGGTAAAATATTTGATGTGTGTTATGTTGTAGGTAAAGTATCTGATGGATGTGTGCTACATTTTAGGTAAAGCTTTTGATGTGTGTTATGTTGTAGGTAAAGCATTTGATGTGTGTTATGTTGTAGGTAAAGTCTTTGATGTGTGTTATGTTGTAGGTAAAGTATTTGATGTGTGTTACGTTGTAGGTAAAGTCTTTGATGTGTGTTACATTGTAGGTAAAGTCTTTGATGTGTGTTACGTTGTAGGTAAAGTCTTTGATGTGTGTTATGTTGTTGGTAAAGTCCTTTGATGTGTGTTACGTTGTAGGTAAAGTCTTTGATGTGTGTTACCTTGTAGGGAAGGTGTTTGTACACTGTGCTATGGGACTGAGTCGTTCGTCCACTCTTGTGCTGGCATACTTGATGATCCACGAGAACATGACGCTGGTGGACGCCATCAAAGCCGTGGCAGAGAACAGGAACATCTGCCCTAACACTGGATTTATGGAGCAGCTCCGCCAGCTGGACAAACAGCTGCATTACCAGAGCAGCACCTCCTAGTGGTGCATTACTGACAGTCACGTCTAACTTCCAACAACATGAAGCCACAGACTGTTTGGACAAAGCCAGATTGGGTGACTGTGAATTGATCCTTTAGAATAGAAGTCCAAATTAGTGGACAATTACTACCTACAGGGGGTTTAAACTTAGGCTTGGTGTAAAGGTTTGGGGTAAAATTCTTCCTTTGCCAAGTTTTCTGCTTAGCTTTCCATCACAGAAAGAAAGCTTGATTAACACTTGGACTTGGAACTCCTTCAGCAAAGACCCAGACGCAGTTTTCCACCACGAATTAATAACAGGTGCAGATGATTCCAGATGATCAGGTGATCAGTTTACCGCTGATGCTGAATGTTGAGTGGGTCGAACCCCTTTATCTAGAACCCTGTATCTTTAGACACTTTGCAGCCTGGAGCACTAAAACATTTGTTCCTGTTTCTTTCATTTAATCCTCAGTCTGATAAAGATCACACAGTTGCTTCAACTTGCCAGGAGGCCTGGAGTTTTTCACGCTAATGCAGGATTTGATTGGTTGAGAAAATGATCAGTTAATCTCAGATGAGTTTATTCGTTACAGAATAGCACTGATGTGAGAATAAATACAAATAAATAATCGAATAAATGAATGAATAAAGAGTGTACTGTGATTGTTATGATTGTGAGTGTTGCAGGCTCGAATCTCACCTTCAGCACTACCACCACTGGCTTTCTGAGTAAAACCCTGAACCCCG
Organism: Hepsetus odoe; assembly: GCA_017165825.1. Classification (NCBI taxonomy): domain Eukaryota; kingdom Metazoa; phylum Chordata; class Actinopteri; order Characiformes; family Hepsetidae; genus Hepsetus; species Hepsetus odoe. Next base: position 1,285,504 of record CM029378.1, read on the forward strand.
AGTGGCTCCAGGAGGACTTTCCCAGTAAATAGGAATTGGAAGTTGCTCTGGATAAGAGTGTCAGCTAAATGCCAGAAGTGTAAATGTTTTGCTGTGTATTTTCTATTATTTTAATGCACTCAAATGAAATAAAGGTTGGAGAGAAGGTCAGAATTTCTCAACCCGTTCACAGTGCATCCCTCTCTCTCTCACTCGACACACATTCTCAGCTGTGTGACTCTGCTTTTAAATTTATCTCTCAAGCCTAAAATACAGTTAGCCCATTGCAGGACGTGCACACACACACACACACACACACACACACACACACACACACACACACTATTAACTGCACATATACAGTAGCTCACTCCTACACACACAGAGGACAGAGGACTGGCAGTCCCCCTAAACAGGCTTGGAGGAGTTCAGGTAACTCTTTTCAAAATGAAGGTTCTTGGACATTTCCAGGAAAGCCAATTAAACTAAGCAGAACCTTTAGATCATGAGGAGGTTCTACACACCTAACATAGAGAGGACCACTAGATTTCCAGTTTGATCCCTTAGATTAAAGGAGGCAAGTTCTGCAGGGCTGTGGTGGGAGTCATACATTTATATTTACTGCATTTTAGCTGATGATTTTATCCAGAGTGATTTCCATTTTCTAATTACAGGGACACTGTCCTGGAGAAACGCTGGGTTTAGGGATTTGCTGAGATGCCAATGGTGGTCTTGCTGGAAATAGGATCTGAACCTGCAACCTTTTGGTTCATAAGTGAGTATCCTACCACTGGCCTGTAAAAGTGAGGACAGTGGAGTGGTGAGGATGGAGGGAGTAGAGGAGGTGAAGGAGGAGTTTAAATACTCAGTGTGGCCAGTTCAGAGTAACGGTGAGTGTGGAAGAGAGGAGAAGTGCAGGCAGGTTGGCGTGGGTGGAGAAGAGTGACAGGAGTGATCTGTGAGAGACGGGGACCAACAGGAGTGAAAAGGTAGGTTTACCGGAGGATGGAAAGACCAGCTTTGTTATGTGGGTTGGAGTGTAGCTGTCCTCCCTCTCTCTGGGTGTGTAGGGTGGTCCTCCCTCTCCCCCATCACTCAGTAGAACTGTCCTCTCTCTCTCTGGGTGTGTAGGGTGGTCCTCCCCCTCCCCCATCACTCAGTAGAACTGTCCTCTCTCTCTCTGGGTGTGTAGGGTGGTCCTCCCTCTCCCCCATCACTCAGCATAACTGTCCTCTCTCTCTCTGGGTGTGTAGGGTGGTCCTCCCTCTCCCCCATCACTCCCCTGAGTGTGTAGAATGGAGGAGAGTGCTGCAGGTGTAAAGCTTGAGTACAAGACTCCGCCCACATGTGAACTACTGGACCTCCTGTTAAAAAGCCGCCACCCCTCTGGCCCGTATAACGAAGTCTGGCCCAACATCATCATTTCTGATGCGTACGTACACCTGTCCAAATCTCCTCCCCCCAAAACGAGCTCAGAGGGTACAGGCCCAGCAGGGGGCAGCCATACATCCAGCCTCTGGGGAGCAGTGTTGGGGACGTTATAAATTCATGTTAAACCCACTACAGCGACAATCTTCTTCTCCTCCGCTGTGTTTGGAATGAATGTTTGCAGGGTCATGTGATCAGTGAAGGCTCTGATGAACTTCTCTGTCCTGATTGGTTGTTGCCAATTTTCTCGTTATCATAACATTTACAATAACAGCGGTGGCCTAGGATTTACTGATGAAAGGTCATGGGTTCAAATCACACTCAAGTAGGTTGCTCTGAGGTTCCCTGAGGATCAAGGTACCGTCCCCATCACTGCTCCCCAGGTGCTGGATACGCCTGCCCTCTGCTGGACGGTGTGTGTGTGTTAAATACAGAGAATGTGTTTGGTTGTGGTTCGCTGTGTGTCCACAAGATGTCCACAAGATCTGCGTAATGGACTGGGGACCGGGTCAGGGTGTTTCTCTGCCTTCTCTGTGATTGGCTCTTTTCCTGACATTGTTGGGACCAAAAAACAGAAAAAATGAACTTTTATCCAATCACTTTCCAGCCTCTGACAAATAAAGAGGCCGATTTAATAACCAAGCCCTTAAGAGTGATATATGTAAATAAGCTCTGTTCTGATTGGCTGCTTGTTATTGTGACTCATTCAAAAAGCAGCTCAGACTGAAACACTCCTCATAACTTTGGCGTGAGTGGGCGGGGCTAAACCGCTGTAGGTGGTCGGGTTTTGGGACAAAAAAGGCAAATGTGTGTGTTGTGTGTGTGGCAGACGCACAGCGAAGGATGTGGAGCTCCTGAAGGCTCTGGGAGTGACCCACGTCCTGAACGCTGCGGACGGGCCGTCCCGCATACACACGGGCCCGGACTACTACGCTCACACTCACATCCAGTATCATGGAGTGGAGGCTCCGGACAGCAGAGACTTCAACATCGCCCCTTACTTCTACCCCACCTCACACTTCATACACACCGCCCTGAGCCGAGAGGGTAAGAACACACACTCCAGATGTTTAAAAGAACACAGCTCAGCTCAAAGCCGCCACCCAGGGGGCAAACATGGGCCGAAATTCACCCTCAGCTGATTCGGTTTACAGGTTTTAGGTTTAAATAAGCACCAGCACAACACACACTGAACCACAACGAAATTAAACCCCTGAATTTACCCACACACTCACACACGTGCAGCGGGGGGCACCTATTGAAAGCGGCCGGGGAGCAGTGACGGGGACGGTACCTTGCTCAAGGGTACCTCAGGGTAACCAACTGGTCTGGGTTTCGAATCCACAACCTTCTGATCCTGGGACCTCGTCCCTAAACACATACTATCAAATATAGACAATGCATTTAAAACACACTGTAATACACATGTATCTATATAGTATCTACATGTAATAACACACCCCATATAGTTGAATATGAAATTATTAATATGTAATAAAGTTTTGTCATATATATTAGCATCTAGAAGTAATACATATAATATATATAATATATAATAATACATATAATATAAATCTTATATGTAATATATATTTTATATTATTTATATTATTTTTACCGTTACATATAATAATATAAAGCTCTATGTATAAATATGAGGAACTGATGTCTGATGTTTTCTCGTGTAAGTACATCCCATCCTCAAGAACGAACACATCACCTCAGATTTACTGAGAATGTACAGTTCTGTGCAAAAGTCTTGAGCCCCTCATTTCTTTATATTTTGCTGGGAACCACATTGTTGATGCAAAAATATACAAAAAACGGTCTGATCGTCGTCATTTTAAGAATTAAATGAAAGAAACAGGAACAGATGTTTAAGCGCTCCAGGCTGCAAAGTGTCTAAAGATACAATGTTCTAGATAAAGTTGTTCCACCCACTCAGCATTCAGCATCAGCAGTGAACAGACCACCTGATCATCTGGAATCATCTGCTCCTGGTTCTTCTCTGCTTCATGTCTTAAGTTAGACGCTTTGTTCTGCTTGAAGGTTCAGACGTAGATCACTGTGTGGATTAACCAACACAGAACTATCAAACTGCTCAGGTACAGAGACTGGACTGAACATGAGAGACAACAACACTGTCCTTCAGGAAGATCTGGAGAACCATTGCTCAGCATTAAAAATACAGTAAAGTCTGGAAGCAAAATATGAAGAAATGAGATTGATAGGATGACATATCTGACCCCACATCTCCAGCAGGTAAAGTGTTGGTGCACTGTGCTCGGGGAATCAGCCGCTCGGCCACTCTGGTTCTGGCGTATCTGATGATTTCTGAGGGGCTCACGGTGTCGGAGGCCGTCCAGGCGGTGCGGCGGCACCGGGGCATCTTGCCCAACGCTGGATTCCTGCAGCAGCTCAGAGAACTGGACACTGAACTCATATCGAAGAGAAGAACGTCTCCAAGGAACCTCTCCTCCTGACCATGCGTTACTTTACTCCCCTGATGATCAGTACCTGATTCATTAAAACAGGCCCATTCTGACGCACCTGCATCACACAGGCTGATTTGTTTCAGGAAATTTAAGACTGATATTCAAATGAGCTCGGCTGTCTCATTCAGAGAGCAGTCTGGGAAGAAACACACCTTATAACTTCTGCACGAATGGGTGGGGCTAAACTGGCTTGAATGGGTGTGTGTGTAACATAGCTGGACATGTGGCACCACATTGGTGGTTTTTATGTGCAACATTAAACTTATGCACCCTTTAAATAGATGGTCTATATTTTTATTCTTTTACACTTTTTAGGTTTTTAGTGTTGAGCTGTTGATGATGATGATGATAATAATAATAATAATAATGTGTGTGTGTGTGTGTGTGGTTTGACTGCTGTAATCTGCAGTCCTTAGAGCTCAGGACACTGAAGGGAGTCAGATTCAGGCCTATTTTTAGAACTTTGGCCCACTTTACACACACACACACACACACACACACACACACACACACACACACACACACACACACAGACCTGTCGCAGATCTAAAACCGCTGGATATCCGACATGCCTTTGCTGATGAACAACTTCTGAATTAAAAGGTAAACGGGGTGCTTGTGGAGTTCCACACATCTGCTCTTTCGTGTTTAGTCTCTGATCTGAAAAGCTGTTTACAGTCGTTTCTCTGAGGTGGTTCAGGACTGGATGGCTTCTCACAAACTGAGGGTAAAAACGGAGGAGGAGGAGGAGGAAGAGGAGGAGGAAGAGGAATACGAGACGCCCAGCAATTATGAGCTGGAGAAGCTGCTGACACATGGCAGTGTAGCGTACACCCACGTCAACGAGGTGTGGCCTAATATCTTCATAGGAGACGAGTGAGTACACAGACAAACGTCTTCTTCAGAAGCCTAACTGGCCACTTTATTAGAAACACCCATGTTGTATTACCACTTGCTGGCCACTTTATTGGAAACACCAGCCTTACACTTTTGTTTATTTGCCACTTTATTGGAAACACCCTGCACTTTTACTCACTGGGCATTTTATTAGAAACACCTACCACATGCTGAGAACTTTCTATTGTGCACTTCTGTTTACTGGCCACTTTACTGGAAACACATGCCTGTGTAATTCCATTTACTGGCCACTTTATTAGAAACACCAACCTAGCATTCCTACTTGCTGGCCACTTTATTGGAAACATCTACCTGCGTAATTCCATTAACTGGCTACTTTATTAGAAACACCAAATGTCACCCCAGTGACTGGCCACTTTATCGGAAACACCAAGCTAGCGTTCCTACTTGCTGGCCACTTTATTAGAAACACCTACAATGTGCTGGCCAGTTTAATAGATACACCTTGCACTTCTATTCATTTGGCACTTTATTGGAAACACCCTGTGCTTCCACTCACTGGCTGATCCCTGATGTGTGTGTGTGTGTGTGTGTGTGTGCAGAGAGACTGCACGGAACCGGCACAAGTTGCAGAGGATGGGTATCACTCACATTCTGAATGCAGCAGAGGGCCCGAGGAACAGTGTGTGTACGGGTGCGAGCTACTACGGAGACCTGAGTATGGAATATTTTGGCATCGAGGCCGAGGACATTCCCTCCTTCAACCTCAGCCAGCACTTCTTCCCGACAGCAGAGCACATGCAGCAGGTCCTCAGCGACCCCCACAGTAAGAACCCCGCACCTGCACAGCAACCTCCATCCCACACAACCTCCATCGCTTACAGTCCGGTGTCTTTTTGTGTCCTTTCATCCTGTACGTGTTGCTCAGACAAGCTGCTGGTGCACTGCGTGATGGGTCGCAGTCGCTCAGCCACGCTGGTCCTCGCCTACCTGATGATCCAGGAGAAGATGACACTGGTGGAGGCCATCAATCAGGTGAAGCGGTGCAGACGGATCCTGCCCAACTGGGGTTTTCTGAAGCAGCTGAGGGAGCTGGATGCCTTTCTGCTTGAGCAAAGGGGAGAAAGCATAGAGTCTTCCAAGACACTGAGATGAAAGACAATAGTTCATTGACCAATCAAACAGTTTCCTTCCCTCAAATATATTTGGATCTGTTCCTGGTATGCAGTGGACAGTACCTACCAAAAGTGCTCCAAGATCAACCGGTGAACCAGTGACAGGGTCATGGATCACTGACTTGAGTAGAGGCTGGCATATGATGCTACAGACTGGTCAGAGTGCGCATGCTGACCTCCTACAATGGAGATCAGAGCTGGATCAAGAAGTGATGTAAGAAAGTGGACTGGTCTCATAGATCAGATTTTCTTTTCCATCATGTGGACGGCTGAGAGGGTGTGCGTCCTTACCTGGAGAAGAGACGCCCAGGATGCACTATGGTCAGTGATGCTCTGGACAATGATCTGCTGGGAAACCTCCTGCATTCGTGTGGGCATGAATTTCACACCTAATTATCCTGCAGACCAAGTTCCGCTCTTCATGATGATGTTGTCCCCTAATGGCAGTGTCCTCTCTCAGCAGATTACACTCCCCATGACACTGTAAACACTGTCCAAGAACTGACTGAACAAAGAGGTGTTCCTCAAAATACCCCACATCTAAATACCATCCAAGTTCTGTGGGATGAGAAAACAATTCCCATCCACATAATGACTTACAGGATCTGCTGTTGGTGCACACCTCACCTTCAGAGTCGAGTTCAGGCCTTGAAAGATCAGAACTGGAGGCACAAGAGGGACAGTACTGCACAATATCAGACTGCTCTAAAGCTGTATGTGGTTTTGGACACCACCAGAAGGTTCTCAGGGTTTGGTTAAAATAGCTTCTCTGTGGGACCATCCTCCCTGACATAAGTTCCCCTTGACCTGTCGTCATTTCACCATTACTTCCTTGGAGCACTTCTGGTCTTTACAGTTCACTGTAGACCAGGATCATCGCACAAGACCTGCCCTATTGGAGACCTTCTGATCCAGTCGCCCAGCCATCACCGTTTGTCCCTCAGATCCTTACACTCATCCATTTGACCTGCTGTCAACTTCAAAAATGGAGAGTATTTTAAATATGACTATTAACCATATATATCTCAAATTAAATGTATTATTTATGTGCACACTTCTTTTCTTCATATTTTGCTTCCAAAGATCTAGATATCCAGATTTTCTTGTATTGTTGAGGAACAGTTCTCCAGATCTTCCTGAAGGACAGTGTTGTTGTCTCTCATGTTCAGTCCAGTCTCTGTACCTGAGCAGTTCTCCAGATCTTCCTAAAGGAAGTTAGGACTGGACTGTTAGGATTGACCCTAAGCCCAAAACTGAAGTCTATAAACGAGTGATAACAGACTCCTCCACTACAGTAGTTATAATTAATGAAAGTTTGGGTGTCCTGTCCCAGAAATTTCCCAGCTTTCAACTATATATTAAAAACAGACTGGAAGAAAGGCTGGACAACAGAGTAGAAATCTCACATGGTGTTCTGGCAAAAAGACAGTGTAGTCTGCTTGCTATATGAATACATATTATATATAGATCGATGAAAATAAATGATGAACACTTCCATTTCTGAAAGCATTCTTTGTTTACAGCATTTTTTCACACTTGCCTAAAACTTTTGCACAGTGCTGTGTATATATATATATACACATTCATATTTATATGAATATTCATATTCATCCATATTAAAACTAGACTGAAGAGGTAGAAAAGCAAAAGGTTTAGAGGAAAGCAAAAAATAATTAACGATCCCCAATCTTCCTAGATGTATTTTTATTTATACTTTTGTAAATACATTTTTATGCATATCTAATCTTATTAATATTGTGTAAATATAAATTAACCCCATTTATATTATTATATTAATCTAGATGATTAATTTATTAACACTGGGCACGTCCCATGTATTTTTCTGTGGAAACCCCATTTTTATTTACATTATTTTAAAGTATTTTACATGCATGTTTATATATAATATTATTTCATTAATATCATGTATACCTTAAGTATATTTGAGTAAATCATATTTATATTATTATGTTTAATTATATAAATTGCTTGTATATAATTTTGTGTATGTATTTATATTCATGATTATTTTACATATTAACACCGCACGTGTCCAGAGCAGGTTTGAGTAAACCCGACTCGTCTCGGGACGCTTTCAGGAAAAACGTACGTCCAGATTTAAACAAGCTGCTCAGATACGGCGACCCACACCCTCGAAGAAAGGCAGCGTTTAGACACATTTAATAATCTCTTTATTGAGACACTGTCCATCTGAAAGGAGTGTGATGAAGTGTTCGTCCCCTCTGTACAGCGGTATGCATATTTAAAATCGATTCAAACTTGTGCGTTTTTCTGAACAGTTTGGTGTGTCAATAAAGACCTGAAAACACAAAAGAATGGAAGAAAAAGAGGAAAACATCTTTCACTCGCTCCAGTTAATTAAGAAATTCCCGAATTGGGATCGCTGTGCCCGGTTCAGACTGGGATAAAAATAAAAAGCCAATTTTTTAGGATGAAAAATTGGTTTTTATCTTTCAGTAAAGCCCTTATTTTAAGATTTAAGATCCTTCTTTAAATATTTTAAAGTACTGAAGTTGCTTCACTGTGAAGCTCATCGTCTCCTCTGCTGGCGTTTCTGTCGTTCTGACAAAAGTTTCGTGTAAATTTTACAACAGAACCAGGAAAGTATGGATTCGCTGTAAAAATTCATGGTACAATGAACGAATACTCCACAGCAAAGCCGTTAGACGGTTAAAAGGCACCCCAGGCCGGGTGGAGGTTCAGTTTTGCCCAAAAGAGAGAGACGCTCGAATTAGAGTTTTAATGAAGCCCTTTCTTTAACACTGGACTTCAACGCCTGTTCGTTAAAACTGTGTCAATAAAACCTGAACCCTGGACTGATCCCCACATCACTGGCTCCTGCTGATGGAGATGGAGGGAGGGAGAGAGAAGAGAGAGGAGAGCAAGAGGCTGAGAAGGGGAGGACGAGAGAGAGAGAAGGAAGAGAGATGGATAGAGTAAGGTGGGAGAGAGAGAGGGGACAAATTGAGGAGACAGAAAGAGGGAGAGACACTCCCAACCTCGCTCAACCAATCAAAAACAGGTTCAAGTGGTTGTACATAAGAATGCCCTCGAAGAAACTGTAAACAAATGTAGAGGCACGAGAGAGAGAGAGAGAGAGAGAGAGAGAGAGAGAGAGTTGGAGTGTTAATGGAAATCTGGTTTTTCGGGGAAGGTGCATCCGGAGCGCTGGATGATGATGTTGGCGGCGTAGTGACCAGCGCGAATACACTGTTCCAGAGATTTCTCCTGAACCAGTTCAGACAGGAACCCTGCAACACACACACACACACACACACACACACACACACTTTACTCAGTAGTCACTGCACAGGTCTAGTCAGACTTTTATCAGTCTGTGTGGACGGGGGAGAGAAACTTGACATTTTACGTGAACCAATCCTAGGTTACCCTGAGGTTCCTACCGTCCCCATCACTGCTCCCTGGGTGCTGGATATGTCTGCCCCCTGCTGGACGGTGTGTGTTAAATACAGAGGGTGTATCTGGCTGTGGTTCAGTGTGCAGAATATATAAAGTTTATAATCTACACTAATGAAGAAACATCATGGTCTGAACGAGCACAATGATGGAAGGGAATCCACTCGGCCAATCGGGTTCTAATTAGGAACCTACCACAACGAAATGCATCCTCTCCGTTTCATCCACACTCTCCGTCCAGCAGGGGGCAGCACCCAGGGAGCAGTGATGGGGACAATAGGAGACCTTTCAAAAGTAAAGGATTTACCTCCTACAAAAGCGTCTCCTGCTCCATTAGTGTCCACGATGTCGTTCTGGTCGATGTCGATCACAGGAAACATCTTCACCTTATCGCCTGACAGAGGGAAGAGGAAAACAATGGATCACAGAGAGAGAGAGGTGATCTTTAACAAGCACCTGCAACGTCTGTGGTTCACGATCCTCACATCATCCGATCTTCTCTCTCTCGTTCTCTTCATTCATCAAGCCATCAAAGTTCTCCTTCCATCTGCTCAACACACTCTGTGCACCTGTGAGTACGTTTCCATGTCCATCCTTTATCGTCCTGACCTGCTGCACATCCTTCCCAGATCTGTCTCTCTGTCTAGCCAATCGGTGAAGGTCCTTTTCTCCTCTTTACTGTCCATCCTCACCACTGCTTTCTTCACCCTGCGCTTCATCTCCCTACTTTCTTCATCTCTCTGATTGTTCCATGTCTTCTTTACCTCTTCCTCTGTAAACACTCCTGGACTTCTTGGTTCCACCACCAGGTCTCCTTATCCTCCTTCTTCCTTCCGGATGTCACACCAAGTACATTTCTAGCCGTCTGCCTGATCACTTCTGCAGTAGTTTCCCAGCAATCCGGTAGCTCTTCGACACCTCCCAGTGCCCGTGTTAACTCCTGCCTGAATTCCACCTTACAGTCCTCCTCCTTCAGCTTCCACCACTTGATCCTCGACTCTGCCCTCACTTTCCTCCTCTTCTTGACCTCCAAGGTCATCCTACAGACCACCATCCTATGCTGTTTAGCTACACTCTCCCCTGTCACTACTTTACAGTCTCCAATCTCCTTCAGACTGACCCTCCTGCAAAGAATATAATCCACCTGTGAGCATGGTGTGTGTGTGTGTGTGTGTGTGTGTGTGTGCGAGAGACATACCCACTGTAGCTACTGTGTCGTCTTTGCCCTGAGTGAACACGACGATCCTCGGTCTGTTTTTATTCACTTTGGGAAGCAGCTGGACCCTCCGTGCAATCTCTGCTATATCATCAGTCTACACACACACACACACACACACACAGGATTTACTGTACATAATGATATTTTTGTAAAGTATTGTTTTTTTGGTACTTTATTGTATTATTGTATGAAAACTACATTTCCTGCACAAAAAACGCTCCTTTTTTGAAAGTTGCTGAAGTCACCAGAATTTCCTTAGAGATAAATGAAGTATCCGCCTTTATGAATGAATGAAGGAGTTTGTGTGTGTGTGTGTGTGTGTGTGTGTGTTTACCTCAATCCCTTGTTCTTTAGCGAACGTGGCCGCCTCCTGAGAAAACAGCAGAATAAGGAGAGTTGAAGCCGATAAAGACGTTTCTGAAGAGCAGAATTCACACGGGCTGAGAGGAACGTCTCTCCTGAACGGAGATCAAACAGACCTCTGATGTGATTCACCAGTCGCAGGAGTGGAAAGTAATTAAATACTTTTAAACACTTCCTTGAAGAGTTTTCAGGTGCTTAGACATCGATTATGTTTCTGTGGAACTCACTCCCTACATCTGACCCCACACAGCCATCCTTTCTTCCATTTTCAGGAGAGACTCCTTTTCCTTTAGAAGTACATTCCTGTACTTTTTACTTGTACCGAGTTAAGTAGTTGAAAAGAGGTTCCTTTTTCACAATTTCACAGGCAACGATGCACAAAAGAAATTAGCCACGTAGCAGTAAATGAGATTATTAGAACTTTAAAACAAATTACACAAAAAAAAATAAACCTTAAATTACACTGCATCAGGAAAACCTGCATGTGTCTGTTAATGAAACACAGATTTAATTCACTCTTCAGCCACAAGGGGAGCTGTTTTCAACATCACAGCCCACAAAAGACAAGAAAATACAGGAACTTGGGAACAGGGATCAAAGAGCTTGATCTTTGTGGAGGGAAAAGAATGTCTCAGGCTGAACCAACAACAACCCCCCCCCCCACACACACACACACACTCTCGTACCGTCTCGTTTCCAAACAGGATGTCGACGTAGGGCATGACCTTCATGAGCGGCTCCTTGAAGAACTGACTGATGAAGGGGGCGGAGAGGTTCAGGCCGAAGATTTTATTATGTTCACACGAGTGTTTGGCCACTTTCAGAATGGACTCTGGAGACACGGTCAAGAAGAAGCCCTGAAACACACACACACACACACACACACACACACACACACGGGTGGATCCATCATCTTCTCTCTGCAGTAAAATAAACAAATTCTGATTCTTCATGGGAGTGGAGACAAAGTGAGAGGAGTGAGACTGCGTTAGTTGGGACGTGTCCAGAGGAGAGACGAGGAGTGTATCAGGAAGAGGATGTTGAGGATGGAGCTGCCAGGAAAGAGGAGGTTCATGGATGTGGTGAGAGAGGACATGCAGTGTGAAAGAGGAAGATGCAGGACAGGAAGAGAAGGAGACGGATGATCCAAAGATCTGTACATCAGGCAGATTGGAGATGATTACTGTCCCCTAGGTGTGAGTGTGCTTGTCTGCCTTTTGCCCTGCGAGAGCTGGGATAGGCTCCAGCACTGCACGCAAACCCTAATGAGGACAAGCAGCTCAGAAAATGAGTGTCTGAAGTGTGACTTCAGATAAAAGTGTGATAAATGAGTGAAACGAGGGAATTACTGAACTTACAGCGATGTAGTAAACTCGAGCTTTCTCCACCAAACCCCAGTTACTCTCCAGGTCCAGATGCTCCTCCTTCTTGTAGCAGTTTGCAGCAGCAAGGTTTGCAATCAAAGATCTGAACACACACACACGAATTGGACACTTCAGCAGAGGTGAACTACACCTTCATCTGAAACATCCACTACCGTCTCAGCGCCACTTCAACAGGAACCTCTACATCTAGAAAATAAGCAAGGTGGGTCTTCAGACGACGCCTGAAGACACAAGGGACAGTTCTGACCACAAGAGGACGTTCGTTCCAGCGCTGAGGAGCCAGGACGGAAGACTCTCCGTGCAGGTCTTCCTCTTTTGATATCGGACATTTGACTAGACATGTGCTCTACTCTACTCCCCCCGCGTCCTCTTCTCGTCCACTTTTACCTGAGGGATTTCTGACCTGTTGTCTCCGGTGATGCAGGCCGCACAGGTTCCTGTCGGTTCTTTGCTCTGCTCGTAATAATGGGCGTCCACGTGGGCCTCCGCGGCCTTCTGCTTCAAAATCTCACCAAAGTGGTCCTTCCCTATGCAGCCGAAAAACGTCGCCACTTTATGGGGCTCCTGGAGCATCCACTGTGGGGAGAGAGCACACACACACACACAGGGAGATAAAGTGAAAGTGCCTACGTCATCGTAAACACACACCGCTGGGATGGTACCTTGCTCAAGGATACCTCAGGACGACCTACAGGTACAGGATTCGAAGTCTGGGGTGCATTTGTAGCTGCTGTTTGTCTTTTTGTCCACCAGGGGTCAGTGCACACCAGCTTTTGAAGCTTTGAGCTCTTGGTTTCTTCATTAAACCCCTGAATTTCAGGAACGCTGGAGGTGATTTACTAACAAATAAACCCAATAAACAACACCATCTCCTT
>CM029378.1:1303718-1323718 GCA_017165825.1 Hepsetus odoe
TGCACAAATGTCGATTTTAGAGATTGGCAAAAAGAAAAAGAAAAAAAAAATTATGTTTTCGGAGTTGACAGTTGGTCACGTGACCTCCCAGCAACACTTTTTTTTTTTTCTTATTTACTCAAACACTACCACGACGGTGTCCCAATTCACAAGAGACAACAAAGACCTCCTCTGGCTAAAGACTGAAACAGTGTCTTGGTGTCAGAGTGAGCTTTTATCCCTAATCTGGTTTTAAAGCCTTTTCTGATGTATCTAGGACATCAACCCACCAAACACATAAAAATAGTCCAATAAAAGCACAAACAGCAGATTTACTGGACACATGACTCCACCAAAGCTCAGTAGCTGCAACAAAACATCCTCCATTTATACATTATTGCAAAGATTCGCTTTAATATATGACCTTCTGGGAAGAATCCACGGCAATGGCCATAGCAGTGGTGGTCTAGCATTTAGGGAGGAGGTCTCAAGATCTGAAACCTGTGGGTTTGAGACCCAGACCAGTAGGTTGCCCTGAGGTTCCCTGAGCAAGGCACTGTCCCCATCACTGCTCCCTGGGTGCTGGATCTGCCTCCTGCTGGATGGTGTGTGTGTGTGTGTTAAATACAGAGGAAGTATTTCATGGTTTACGATGTTCACAGTGGCTAATGGTCAATTTCACTTATATTACTATTTTATATAAACACTGCCTCTGAGACAGAGGTGTAGGGAACCCCTCATTAAAGTGACTTCACTGCTGCTTCACCTGCAGGTGCTGCGCCAGATGTTAACACCTGCATCCCAAATCCACTAAATACACACACACAGAAAAGATCCATCCTGATGTTTTTCTCTGAGCATCACTTCAAACCCTTTGGGTCTCATTAAATGTCCCACCTCAGCTTGCAGTCTTGAAATGGGACAAGTTAGACACTTCCAAGCAGGAAAAATAAAAAAATGAACCCAAATCCCCCTCCATCCACTCTTTTCAGCACCAGAGACAGTTTGAGGATTAGTTGCTTTTAATAAGGCACATACATGAGCGAGTCATTACAGGATGGACTGATATTTACATTCAAACTTCTGGGGAATAAAAATGGAGAGTATAAAAAAAAGCACTCCTAAACACAGGTGTAGGTATTAGTGTATTCGAGCACAGTTCTGGTCTGCTTGAAGGGACAGAATGGGAGACTGGTGTGCATACAATATTTTAAGCACCAAAAGGTCAAAGGTCATTTGGTTAAAAAAAAAAAAAAAAAAAAAGACGGACGCAATAGAAATGCAGGACCGGGTGAAAAACGAGCCCCGTCAAATCTGTTCCCGTAACCAGAGGTGAGATGTTTGAACGTTGTGAATGGTTTCGAGGAACTCTGGTCCCAGCAAGCGAGCCTGCACCAGGCCTGCACAAGGGCCCGACTGGACCCAAAGTGGCAGAATTAAGGCATTAAGTGTATTCAAATCCCGAAATGGGTGAGTTGTGGCTGCACGATATATTGTTTGTGGATCTCTATTGCGGCATTGATTTGTGCTCATATAGAGGAATTTCATGTCTCATTATTTCTGGCCAGTCTTTTCCCATTAGAGACTCTGGCCCATATTTCACATTTCCCATTAGTTTGTGTCCCAAATTTATCATCATTCACTCTTAAGTATCAATTTTCCATCTTGGGCTCATCCCCTAGAATCACTCTGATATGTAAATGGTCTCTTCTGATTGGCTGGCCTGGATCAACACCTTTACCAGATTTATATACTTAATCCTTTCTAATTCCAGATTTGACAGGGATTTGACACTGAAACTGATCGCAATGCGACAGAACAATCGCAAAACTGATATGGTGTCCGTATCCTTCCGCACTAGTGGGCGTGTTTGCTGGGTTGAGTTTCCAAAACCAGTTTGGAGTTTTTTTTTGCTTCTAATGTAAGAAACCATGGATGTGTTTCTACGGAGGAGAGAGCCAAACTCGGCTTTAGGTCCTGCTCGTCCTCCTGGGTCTATTTCGCTCCTCGTCTGAGTGTTAAGAGGAGTCGAATGATTCACACAAAACAAGGATGAGATGTCATGAAAATGAAACCTGAATTCAAGTCAACCACCTGCGGAAAAAGGCCCTGTCGAATGACATTCCAGACATTTTCTACTTTAAAGGCACAAAAAATCTAATTCATTCCACTTCTACAACAAAAAGGAGACTTTTCCAGGAGTTGGACCGCTTCTTTAAATCTCTCTGAAATGCTGCGTTCGGGTGCTTATCGGAAGCCAGATTTGCTAGATGTCAGTCCGGTCATGTTCCTAAAGGAGGAACGGAGGTCATCGTGCTTATTTCTTCATTTCCAGCTTTCAAAGGAGAAGTATTCTTGCACTTTCACGGCCCATTCTAGTGCTTAAACGGAATTGCGCCATCGAGCTTGCCCAAACTGTCCGATTTCTTTGGTCACTCGAAATTTGAACGTGGTACTGGCCAGTTTCCAGCCGCACGCGAACGCAGCATTTGTTTTTTTACCCAGATTCCCTTTTTATCAAACACAGATCGGAAGAACACAAATGCATCTTTGGCTGAACTATTCCAGAAAAATGACTTCGGACCTGATGTCAGAAATCTGTGCTTTGTGCACGTGAAACCTTTTCTCTTTAACAGATTTAAATAGAACACTTGGGAATCTGTCCAAAAATATTTTTTTTTACTTTTTTTTTTTAATTATAAAAGGAATTTTGCTTCGGAAAATAGCAATTAAAGTGAAACACACCGTCCCTTGTCTCCACAGCCAATGTGTGGGAGAGCAGCAGATACAGGGGTATTAATTGGGATAAAGGGACACACCAGGCTGGACATGAGGTGTGTGTGTGTGTGTGTGAGCATATTATTGCAGGAGCTGAGGGTGTGTAAGGCGGTGAGATTGTGGGGGGATCTGTGCTGGCTTGTCTGGTCCAGTTCCACCTCACTGGTACCAGGGTGTTTTCCGGACCCAGCGCAGCGTGAATCCGGCATCGGTGCGGATTTTGATGGATGCCGCCTCCGCCTCCCGCACCGTCTCCTTCACAGACTGCATCAGATTCTGAGCGTTATGGACCAGCATCTCCGTCGCCTGAAGGAGAAAAGCACAGCCTTGTTTACACTCACTCTCGCTCATTTTCTGAGCCACTTGTCCTAATTAGAGGTGGTGCTGGAGTCTATCCCAGCTCTCACAGGGCGAAAGGTGGGGACACACCCTGGACAGGTCACCGGTCCATCACAGGGCAGACACTCAGACAAACACACTCACACCTTGGGGACAATTTACCATCTCCAGTCCACCCAACATGGCGGTCTTTGGATGATGGGAGGAAACCGGAGTTCCTAGAGGATACAAACAAAGACACGGGGACAACATGTCCACTCCACACAGTGAGGACCCTGACCGTTCCATCTGGGAATCAAACCAAGGACCTTCTCACTGTGCTATGCATCCATCCATCCATTATCTGCCGCTTGTCCCAAACGGGGTCGCGGGGGAGTGCTGATGTCCAACCCAGCGCACACAGGGCGAGGACGGGGGACGCACCCTGGACAGGTCGCCAGCCCATCGCAGAGAGGAGCGGGACGGGGACGGCACCTTGCTCAAGGGTACCTCAGGGCAACCTATTGGGAAGGGGTTCGAACCCCCGATCCGCCGATCATGAGGCCAATGCCCGAACCACTAGGACACCACTGCCCCCACTGTGCTATGCAGTCTGCCTTAAATGTTTAAACAATTAATTTCAATTACTATTTACATTAAGTCACATGATAACCAGTGGTTGCCAAGCAACAGTGATCTCAATGAACTCGTTCGGGATCCTGATGTTGCGGATGGTTAATCCTACTCTCTTAAGCTTTGTTTGAAGTCTTGTCCAGAACGAGGACGTGAGGACGGGCCGTCACTACAGCAGCCTGGAGGATTATTAACTCTTAGACCAACTCTGGCACGTAGTTACAAAACAATTCCTCGTAAGGAACTTCTGGGCATCGTGAAGGTCAAGGCTTCAGATGAAAGGAAACTGAGCTTTGTTTGGCATTTCTTCACCATGTACAGTTAATACGGAGGTTAAAACACACATCTTCCCATCAGCTGGTTCTTAAACATGCAGCATTTCAAACAGGTTTCATGAGTTAAATGAGTTTCCTTTTAAATATAATGGATTTTTGATCATTTTAATAAATAAGTAGAGCCAAAATACTCTTTTATGAGAGGGTGAAGGGAAAGAGACAGAGGTGGAGAGAGGCTGGTGTTCCTCACCTGCTCAGATTCCTCCTCGCTGATGTTGGTGCGTCCCAACATGGTGGCTTTAACTGTAGAGAGAATCTTCAGCTGAGTGCTGATGGTGGGGATGCGCTCACACACCTAGACAGACAGACAGACAGACAGACAGACAGACAGAGAGAGAGAGAGGACAGAATTAGGAAATTGAAAATTATTTTCAGTCCCAAGGACACAATTTGAATGAGTTTCTCACTCACAGATCTCAGCCCTTTTAAAAAGTGTGTGTCTGTGTGTGTGTGTGTGTGTGTGTGTGTACCTGCAGCAGGTTGGTTCTGATGCGCTTGTCTGTGCACTGCTTGGCGACCTCCTTGGCCAGGCGCGTGACCTCGTCGGAGGCTTTAGCGATGTCTTTAGCGCACTGGATCAGCGCCCGTTTGTTTCCGCTGCCGCCCCGCACCAGGCGGGACATCTCCGCCATCAGCAGAGCCATGCGCTTCGCCGCGCCGATGATGTCGTTGCCCTAAACACACACGTTTAATCAATATTACAGAGAAACATCTAATTTTACACATCTGGGGCTCTTCTCTGGTTCATAAGGTCAGGTCTTTCACCTTGCTGGACCACTTGCGAGCCTCGTCGTGGAGCTGACGAGCGGCGACCATCATGGGTTCACTGACCATCTCTCCGGCTCTCTGCTCGGGGAACTCCTCGTCCTTCTCCTCAGGAGGAGGTGGCCTTGGGGGAGGCACCTCACCCTCTGGCAGGGGGGGCTTTGGTGGAGCAGCATCATCATTCAGCTAAAAATCAGCAACAAAAAAGACTAATTTAAGCCAGACTTGACCAAAAGACCAGGTGCGGATCATTACGGGGTCTTGGACACTCAGCGCTTAGCCTAAGATTCTGCACCTAGTCTTAGGAGGACACTCAGACAAGTCTTGGTCAAAACGTTGGGTAGATGGTCTGAGCTAGAGTCTCGACCTACATTCAGCCAGACATTCAGCCCAGTCATGGGCAAAAACCTAGTCTGGTCTTAGCAAGATGCTCTGCCCAATGGAGGGGAGGACACCCAGCCCGGTCTTGGGAAGACACTTGGCCCGGTGGCGGAGGAGGACACCCGGCCCGGTCTCGGGAGGATTTAGATACTAGCCCTACGTTTTGGTCTTAGATATGGGCATAATGTGACTGTAGAGCTACTACACACTAATGAGCACAGACAACAACGTTAAATCAGTCTCGTGCCTTTCACAACCTCCAGGTCACTTTTTAGAAAGGGTCAAAAAAATGTAGGTTAGACAAAAAGAGAGAAACGTTTATCAAAGAGGAAAAATGTAGGATCCGTTTTAAAGTTACAGAACGAGGTGTATTCACGGAGAGACTGACAGAGAGAGGTCCAGAGTTTAGGGTTTCCCACAGTGGTAAGCCCAGGATGAAGGACAGGAAGGACATAACTGGATAATCTGAGACTGGGGTGGAGAGATCAGTTCAGTGGAGCGAGTGATTTATGGGTGAGAAGCAAGATTTTAAAGTTAAAACGGAGAAACGGGAGTACTGAATGTTTCTGAACTGTGAAGTTCTCCACTGGAGGGATGGTCTGCGTGCAGTGTTTTGCTAATCGTCCTGGTGTGGATGTCCAGAGAACAGGGTGTCTCTCTTACATGCAGCTGTTCCAGGTCAGGAGGGGGTGGTGGGAACTCCGGCTCCTGCGGCTGGAAGGCCTCTCTAACTTTAGCTACAGCACCAAGAATCTTGTAGCCGGAATCCATAAAACCCTTCTGAAGAGCTGAGGGGGGGGGTGAGAGAGAGAGAGAGAGAGAGAGAGAGAGAGAGAGAGAGAGAGATGGAGAGAGAGAGGGAGAGCGAGAGAGAGCGAGAGAGAGCGAGAGAGAGAGAGATGGAATGAGAAAGAGAGAGAGAGGGAGAGAGAGATGGAGAGAGAGATGGAGAGAGAGAGAGAGAGAGAGAGAGATGGAATGAGAAAGAGAGAGAGAGGGATGGAGAGAGAGAGGGAGAGAGAAGAGAGAGAGAGAGAGAGAGAAGCGAGAGAAGTGTTGAATGAGAAAGGGAGAGAGAGGGAGAGAGATGGAGAGAGAGAGAGAGAGAGATGGAGAGAGAGGGAGAGAGAGAGATGGAATGAGAAGAGGGAGAAGAGAGAGGAGAGAGAGATGGAGAGAGATGGAGAGATGGAGAGAGAGGAGAGAGAGGAGAGAGAGAGTGTTATTATCAAGATTCTCAGAGGCTTTGACAACTATGATGGATGGATGGATGGATGGATGGATGGAAAACAAATTCAAAAACAGGCCATTTTTGAAGCTTTGTTTCCATATATGGACTGTATGGACAGGATACATTTCACATGTTTACATATTAACCAACGTTTTCAATAGAAAGCAGGGTGGAGGTTTTTAACGGTACTGGCCCTTTAGGAGGGAGGGTCTTACTGGGGTCCTGTATGTTTGCAGCCACGGCTTTGGCCCCCATCACCATCGGGGAGATGGTGCTGCTGAGCTCATCTGACGCCGCCTTGACCGTCTCACGGAACTTGGGATCCTCCGAGTTCTCCACTTCCCGCTTGGCCACCAGCATGATCCGATTGGCCCGCCTAGCGATGCTGGTCGCCCCGGCAACCAGCATCTGAGGCTGGTGATTGGCCATGGCCATCTGGCACTTCTCCAGGTCGTTTTTAATGGCCTCCTCTGACGCATCCAGCAGGGACTTTGTGTCTATCGCTTCATCCACCAGAGCTGAGAAAGACAGGAGGAGACAGAAACAGTGAGAAGGACGGAGAGCTGTCCCGCCTGGTCTTTAACGACCAGAGGGAAACTGGACTTTCATGTTCATAGGGGAGCAAATGTGCAAGTAAGAGTCACCAAGTGGTGTTTGACCAGATTATCCTGAGTTAAGAGACTTGTGACCCGGGACAAAAACTCTTGGAGTCTCTGACCTGGTCTTGAGGCAACAAAACTGAGCTCAGACTGTTCGAAGATAACCATAGAGAGCATCCTCAGCATCAAAACCTGGCATGATCCAACATCTCCTAACGCAAGTCTCTAAAATGGGCAGGCAGGACGGCTGAAAAGGTTATCCAGGTCTCGCCGTCTTCTGTCCGGGACATCTTCACCACTTGCTGCATCCGTAAAGCAACCGGCATGGACCCCGCCTACCCATCCCACACTTCTTCTCAATCCTGCCGTCCGGGGAAAGGTTCTGTCCCATACAGGCCTCCGGATGGGAAACACCTTCTCCCCAACCATCAGACTTCTTTCATATCTATAAAACTTTACTTATTTAATCCTGCTCTTTTACACAGTTATTAAATAATCAATGAACCAATCAATCTCCCACAATTATGGCACCCCACCACTAGATGGCAGTGTTTCCACACCGCTGTTTAACTACGATAGTTTTTCAATGAGTGGAGCTGAGAAACATCTACATATAATCCCAAAATGTCCCAAAAACCTGTTTAATACCACAATAATTCCACATCTGTTCTGAGCAGCAGTTATTTGTTGCTCCTTAGTTCCACCCTTCTCCAAGCTGTGACAAAACAAGTTATTCACTTCTTTGATGCTGTTTGTCTTTGAAATTTACATGAAAGCTTTGATCTTTGATTGATGGAGTGATGTTTGTTTCTTAACCCGATAAATGAAACATACTTGTTTTAATAATGCAGAGCAATGAGCTCATTTATATAAAGGTGAATAAATGATATCAGAACTCAAATACAGAGGCAGTTATTTATCAATATGTGAAGCAGTGGTTACATTTATACATTCTAAAGTCGCAACCAGTCCTTTGAAGAGACCCTTTGATGCGAAAAGTTTGATACCCCTGCTTTAACCGATCATCTCTTCAGATGAAGCGAGGACTTCTTCTAACAAAAGTTTTTAATTGTCCAAATTAATCTGAATTGAACAATTTGAAATCCAGGAAAGTGATACGAGGTTTGACTAAGACTATTGTACTATTTGTACGGAACCCACCCGTCATCTTCTCCACGTTGTCGATCCACTGGTTTTTCATGGTGTCAAAGTGCTCGTGAGCCGCCTGGTTCCCGGGGTTCTTCAGCAGGATCCGTGCAGCCGAGACGACCTGCAAAGAGTTCGACGTCCTCGTTAACATCGACGTCCTCCCAGCAGCCTCCCTCCCTCCCTCCCTCCCTCCCCCACACGGCACAACACAGTTCAGGGACGAGGCCCCAGGATCCAGTTCGAGTCCCGGACCAGTAGGTTGTCCTGAGGTTCCCTTGATCAAGGTACCATCCCCATCACTGCTCTCCGGCTGCTGGATGGTGTTTTTGGTTGTGGTTCACAGTGTTCACGATGACAAATAGTCACTTTCACCTTCACTTACCTGTGGTGTGAGCTCCCGGGCTGATTTGACCGCGGTGTGGATTCCCTCCACCGTGCTCCGATTGGCCGTTCCCACGGCGGCCGCTTTCTCAGCCGTCGCCCCCAGACGACTAGCGTGGGCCTCGAAGCTTGCGGCACGCTCATCAAACATCTGAACACACACACACACACACACACACACACGTTTTGAATCTGAAGATGCTTTGGAGGTCTTTTCTCTACATTTTGCCTGTTAATGTCATTTACCATTATACATTTTGGATTTTATTCATCACTTTGATTTTATTCATCAACTGAAAACTACCTGTCGTATCAGAAAAAAGTGTGTGTGTGTGTGTGTGTGTGTGTGTGTGTGTGTGTCACCTCCTCTCTGTTGGGAGTGCCGCGAGGAGCGGTGGCAGCCACAGCCAGCAGTTTGATTGGCGTGGTCGTGTCGCTGAAGATGTCCGACACTTCCTGCGTCATGGCCTCCTGCATTTTACCCTTCAGATCCTGAAAAGGGAAAACAAAAGCAGACCGTTTTACACTTTTCCTTTGATGATTTTACAGGTTTCTCTGCTTTACGCATGTCTGTGTTACTCTGAGCTAATGTTCCCTAAAATTTCCATCTTCTGTGGCCAACAGCATCAAATTTGATAATCTCGAGCCAAAACCACAAACTTGTCATTAAGTAGCTTAACTATATATATGCGTGGCAAATCTAAATATGCAAATCAGAATATGAAAATGATCCTAAATAACAGCAAAATGATGTAAATTAGGCCTATATAATGACAGATTTATTAAAAAAAAAAGGTCTATATACAAACACGCGCACACACACACACGGATAACATGCACAACTCTGATATTAAACACTTTATATAAGATCAATTTACTTAATTTGTTATATAGGCCAAATTTAGGCCATAATTAGGTTATTAATCTGATGTATTAGAGGAGATTATCTTGTATAAATCTGTCATTATATAGGCCTAATTTACATCATTTTGCTGATACATAGGATTCATTTACATATTCTGATGTATTACTGGCCTAATTTACATACTTCTGATGTCATATAGGCCTAATTTACAGTGCAGTCTAATGTTATATGGGTCTAACCTTAGAGCAAGCGATGATTAGGATGGTATTCTAATGTGCTATATGCCTGACATATATTATTCTGACGTTCTTCAGGATTAATTGTCATAATTCTGATGTTAAATAGGCCTGACTTCCATGAATGATATAATTCCGTTATAGTTCACACATAAAAAAGCCTCCCTGAATTCAGATTCCTTTAAAAGGATCTTAAAGTGTAGACAATACTATCCAGAGCCCAACAGACTGAATCCTGTTATAATGAAAGGGCTTCAACTCGATCGTCTGAGGAAGCTTTTTCAAACTCAGTGGTTTTAGTTTAGTCTGCTCATGTCGTGTGTAATGAACATGTCTGGAGCTTTTTGAGGAAAAAGGTGAAATCCAGCAGGGCGAGGTAACTGGAGAAACGGAGGATGCGGTCAGGCTGTCAGGTTCAGCATGACGTTAGATATTTTCCATGCCGGATTTAGAAAACGACACTGAGCAGATTCTCACTGAGGAGCTAAACGTCTGAACCAGAGATTAAATCTGGATTTTGTACTGATTTGCAAAACCGACCCACCGGTGGGGGGACGTGGGGAGAGCGGGCCTGAGATTTAAAGTCTAACCGTCTTCAGAGAGTGTGTGTGTGTGTGTGTGATGTACTTTGAGAGCATCCTGCAATGGCTGGGCGGCCTATATACCATCAAAATAATTTAAATTAAACATATATATCAGAATTATGTAAATTAGACCTGTATAATATCAGGATTATGTAAATTTGGACTTTGCACTGACTGAGATTTAGAATGTAACAGTCAGAGTGTGTGTGTGTGTGTGTGTGTTTGTTGTGTACTTTGAGAGCGTCCTGTAGTTGCTGGGCGAGGGCGCGGGCCTGCGGTGTTTCGCTCTCTCCTCGGGCCGCCAGGTCGGCCAGCTGAGCCATCATCTGCTCCACCTGCTCACACTTCCCCAGCAGCTCCGCACGCTGGGACCCCGGCAACACGTTGGCAAGACGACGGCCCTCGGCAACCAGCCCGCGGATGGCGGCTTGACCTATCAATAGATCGTGAACATGATTCTTGTTAAAACGCAATTAAAGGTTCCATAAATATGCTTTAATTAGTAATTGAGTAAAGCAACAATGTTATATATATATATATAGATATATAGATAATATATATATAAAGTTCAGAACTACGGTGTGTGTGTGTCTATCCAGAAAGTAAGTTTGGTTCTACAGTTCTCCAGTCATTGGGTGGATCTGCTCAGGTGGTCTAGTGATTAGGGACGAGGCCCCAGTATAAGAAGGTCATGTGTTTGAATCCCAGACAACTAGGTTGCAAGGTACCGTCCCCATCACTGCTTTCAATAGCTGCCCCCAGCTGCTTGGTGTGTCAAAAGCAGAGGTGTAATTTTGATGCGTCTCGCTGTGCTGTGTCTCACAATGACAATAGTCACTTTCACTTTAATACGGTGAGGGACGTTCTAGACCAGCGTAAGTTGGTGACTGTTAGGGTGAGTTGATTTATTGTAATGTTTGTGTTTTTGAGTAAAGAGAGACTTTCTGCCCAGATGACCGTCTTTATTCATGTTCTCAGATGGACGGCGAAGAGTGGTGGAGACTGACCCACTCCTCCGTCGTCCATGCTGGGGTTGTCCATCCAGCGCTGAGCCTGTTCCATCTTCCCCTCCAGGTGAACCGCTGCTTTGGCGGGACGGCTGTTAGCCACGGCGCGGCTGGTCTTGGACTGCAGGTTCTGTAGAGCTGTGGAAATCTGCTTAGCCAAGGCCCGAGCCTCAGGAGTGTCCCCTTTACCTCTACACACACGCACACGCACACAAACGAAATGATGCATCAGGTTTTTACTCCATTTTCCCTTAGGCTACTTTTTTCAGTTTTTTTAATTTCCTAACCAACCAATCAGCACTCAGTAACCAAAACACCAATCAGCATTTAGCGGCCAAAATGCAAAACAATCAACTCTTAGTAGCTGAATGGCAACCAATCATCAATCAGTAACCAGAAGGTCAACCAATCAGCTCTTAGTATCCAAAATTCCAACCAATCAGTACTCAGTAATCTGAATGCAATTCAATCAGCACCCAGTAATCTGGATGTTACCGGTTTTAGGTAGTGGCCTAGTGGTTCGGGCGTCGGCCTCATGATTGGAGGTTCGGGGTTCGAACCCCTTCCCAATGGGTTGCCCTGAGGTACCCTTGAGCAAGGTGCCGTCCCCGTCACGCTCCTCCCTGCGATGGGCTGGCGACCTGTCCAGGGTGTGTCCCCCGTCCTTCGCCCTGTGTGCGCTGGGTTGGACGCCAGCACCCCCCGCGACCCCGTTTGGGACAAGCGGCAGATAATGGATGGATGGATGGACTTCTACCACTGATTTATGTTGATAAGTTTTATTAATGCACTGTTTATTGTTTCTATTATTTAATACTTTTATTTGTGTGAAAAACAAAAAAGAGTAAGCTTAGCCTTTAAGCCTCTCTACAGTGCATGGATTGAATGTGTGTCCTTTTTAAAGCAGACCCTGATCATGATCATATTTGGTCTTTTTGGGGGAGACGTGTCTCTCGGCAGGGACTCACGCTTTCCTGAGCTGGGTCAGTTTTCCGGTCAGGGCTGTGATTTCTCCCAGACTGCGCAGGATATCGTCCCGTTCCCGCGGATCCTCACACAGATCGGCGATCTTCCTCGCCTCAGCCACGACTGCCTTCACATGTTCCTCACCCTCAGGACTCGCAGCAGGATCCGCCAGCCAGCCCTGCACGCACACACACACACACACACACACACACACACACACACACACACACCCCATTAGAACCTATTAAACCCATTTCATATTGTTATACATACTAGGCGACACACACTACGTGGCCAAAAGTACCAGGACACACTCTTTCCAGCAGTAGGCAGCCATATCCAGCACCTGGGGAGCAGTGACAGGGACAGTACCTTGATCAAGAGTGCCTCTGGGCAGCTTACTGGTCCGGGAATCACATTCCCAAAGACGTGTTTATGGTGGAACCAACCAACCTTTGGGAAGTTCGACCCCCAGCAGTGTCACAGCCAATGAGGACACATTGGGATTCGGAAGTGGGATAGAATGGACAACTCTCTTGCCAATCACATGCATCTGCTGGCCGGGTGTACAGTTCACTCCAAAAACAGTGGAACCGATTTGTTTTTTCTGCACTGAAGACATTTGGGTTGGACAAAAACTAGGTGGTCAGATACAGAAGGGGACAGCCTAGTGTTTATGGACTAGACCCCATTTGTGGATTAAAATCCCAATCCCAGGTTACCCTGAGGTACTGTCCCCATCACTGCCACCCAGGATGGAGCAAACTGTGGAATGGCTTCTTTTTCAACCGTGTGTGTGTGTGTGTGTGTGTGTGTGTGTGTGTGTGTGCGCGCACTGTACCTGAGCAGCCTCTGCCCTCTTGGCCAGGGCCTGTTTGGAGTTGGTCATGGCCTCCAGTTTCCGAGCTGCGTTCTCCACTTTCCCCGACAACATGTCCAGACCCTGAGACACCTGCTGGGCTTTCTGAATGGCCACTGGACTCGTACCTGAACCCCTGGAACGATCACACACACACACGGTCACCAGCTTCTTTGAGACCTTTTTCCTCCCTTCATCAAGCTCCAACAGCTCCACCTGCTGCTCTACACTCTGAGTGTGTTCAGAATTAAAGAGCCCATCTCCTGAAATTAAAACTGAGCCACAAGTCTCATTGATTCTGATGTCAAAACTTCTAAAACCCAACACAACTGCAACACTAACGCCCCCCTCACTCATGTTACACTTTAAACCAGACTGCTTTGGAAAAGCAGGGCAGCCAATCAGAAAAGAGCTCATTTACATACCGCCCTCAAGGCACAGTAACAGATTCAGCATGGACGCAATTATAGAAGTGCAGAATGTCTCCGAAAACTTCCTCCCTGAAAGCTGTTCAATGAACCGGGGGTGGAGACGCTGCCTGATGCACGTTTTAGTTTGGAGAAGATTTTGGACTAAAACTGAACCTGTCCAGAAACACACAGACTGACAGACAGACAGAGACACAGAGAGAGAAAATAGAGAGAGAGACAGAGGCAGACAGGGAGAGAGAGCACGACAGAGAGAGAGAGCGCGACAGACAACAGAGAGACAGAGGCAGACAGAGAAAGAGAGAGAGAGAGGCAGAGAGAGAGAGAGACACAGAGAGAGAGAATAGAGACAGACAGACAGAGAGAGAGAGAGAGAGAGAGGCAGAGAGAGAGACACAGAGAGAGAGAATAGAGACAGACAGAGAGAGAGAGAGAGCGCGATAGAGAGAGACAGAGCGAGAGAATAGAGACAGACAGAGAGAGAGTGCAACAGAGAGAGAGAGCGCGACAGAGAGACAGACACAGACAGAGAGCGAGAGAGAGAGGCAGACAGATAGACAGACAGATAGAGAGAGCGCTACAGGAGAATAATAATCAGTTCTATTAGTCTGTGGTGTCACTGGTATCAGTGGTTAAATGGAAGTACATGTTAAAGTGGGGGGGGGCAAACATTTCTGCACAGCTCGGCAATATTCCACTGCAGACAGTTTAAGACTCAGACTTCGATCTGGGTCCAGCCTGGAACTAGACTTAATCTCAACTGATGTCCAATCCGTCTCCAACAGCTGAAGTGCGGTGAACTCCCGTTTTTAAAGGTGATTTTAAAGATGATCGTTTGGAGGCAGTGAGGCTTCAGGAACGCCGATCTCAGCGGAGACTGGAAGCCTGTTGGGATCGTCCAGGTGCAGGCTGGAAAAGCTGGATCCAAACATCTGATCGTAAGTGCTTTAATGTCTCAGAATCAATCACACCGCGGCCTGAGAGCGGAGAAAACGGAGCACCGCGGTTCTCAGGTCGCGACCCCCGGCCTTTCTTCATTTTTCACTCCTCAGACCTGCCTGCCTGCCAGAGCCGAGAACCCGCCGCCCTGAACACTTTCTAACTTTCCCACAGCAGGCAGGTTTCACAGCCAGGCCTCGAAACGAAAACACGCCGTCACTTTAAATTTAGAAACGGTGAGTTTACTGCGGCGAAGCAAACGAAAGCCACTGTGTACGGGTGAAAGTTTAGAGAGATAAAGGCATGACTGGATAGGGACAGAGGTCTGTGAGAGTGTGTGAGAGTGCGTGAGAGTGTGAGTGTGTTACCTGGCGCGCAGGTCGGCGACCTGGTCTGTAATCTGTCCGAGCACTTTGGCCGTGTCCAGAATCTCTCTCCTCTCTTTACCTGCACACAGCTCACCCACTTTACCCGCTTCATCCAGAATCTGCCTGACAGCCTGTTCACCAGCATCACCTAGAACACACACACACACAGAGTAGAACAGGTAAGCAGACGTGCAGATCACTTTGAGAGAATGGGATGTGTGTGTGTGTGTGTGTGTGTACCAGGCTGAGCGTTGGGGTCTCTGAGCCAGTTCTTGGCCTGAGCCATTTTGGAGTCGATGAGTGCCAGTGCCCTCTTCATAGTCTCGGTGTCCTTTGGAGAGAGAACAGAGTGAGAAAACACACCGTCTCCGTCCCTTCTATGTGAGACATGGCGGTGGAAGTGCCAGAGCTGGGTTAAGCAGCAGTAGTCAGTTCTCAGTCTTGTTTGCTCAAACACACGAAGCAGGGTGTGCGGTTATAAAGCCATCGGGCAAAAGAAGTGCAACCAAAATCAAAACCCAAGTTCAAAACTTCATCAGAAACCCGTCCCATCACAGCTCCACAAAAACGCACTGTAACCCATCTGGTGTCACCATGTTTATCCTTCGTTAAGGGTCCCTCCGTGTAGTCCACACTCCTCACTGATCAGAGATCAGTCTGGAGCAGCAGCTGCACACTGACCCTCAGTGTGGTCCACACTCCTCAATGATCAGAGATCAGTCTGAGGACAGCAGCTGCACACTGACCCTCAGTGTGGTCCACACTCCTCACTGATCAGAGATCAGTCTGAGGACAGCAGCTGCACACTGACCCTCAGTGTGGTCCACACTCCTCACTGATCAGAGATCAGTCTGAGAGCAGCAGCTGCACATTGTCCCTCAGTGTGGTCCACACTCCTCACTGATCAGAGATCAGTCTGAGAGCAGCAGCTGCACACTGACTCTCAGTGTGGTCCACACTCCTCACTGATCAAAGATCAGTCTGAGGACAGCAGCTGCACACTGACCCTCAGTGTGGTCCACACTCCTCACTGATCAGAGATCAGTCTGAGAGCAGCAGGTACACATTGTCCCCTTGGGCCACAGAGGGGTTGGATATTTTATGGGTGAAGGGCTCACACCCAAATAATATCCCAATCCGTGAGACTGATCTGAAACCAGTGGTCAGGGATGGAAACAGAAGGTGTTTCTGATAAAGTGCCCAGTGAGTATTTCTCCAAAAACCTAAAATATTCACAACTGAACTGCAAATGATCTCATCAGACATGGACGAAGGGCTGTTTAGTTAAACAGCAGGTGAAGTAAACACTGAGTGAGTGTAGTGTCTGGGATTGGAGCACAGCCGACTGAGTGAAGATTTAGAAAGAAATAATCAATACTAGTCTAAGAAGAACTAGAACAGAAAGTAATGTGTGTGTGTGTGTGTATACACGACAGAGAGGGGGAGGGTGGGAAGGAGTGAGATAATATGAAAAGGAAGGGAGGGAGGGGAGGAAAGACAGACAGACACACAGCGAGAGAGAGAGAGAGAGAGAATGAATCATTGGAAGCAGGAAGTGTACGTGTGTGTGTGTGTGAGTGAGAGAGAGAGAGAGAGAGAGATGGAGCTTCTTGGTCATGCAGTTCATTTCCTTTTTAGGTTTGCAAGACACTCAGCTGCGGTTCCTCAGAAGTGAGGACAGACAGACACACACACACACACACACTATTTTGGTCAGGCTGTGCTTCTGGAGAGTAGCTGGTGTGCGTGGGTGTTGGCTTTAGAGGTCATCAGAGGTCAGTAATTGCCTCATTACAGAGTGACTCGTTATTCCTCACACAGTCTGCTCTCGGGCCCTTTCTGCCCCGACGCAGGAGGACATGGTAACATCAAACCTTCTCCAAGAATCCGCCGCTTTTTACACAAATACCCGAGTGTGGAATTTACACCAGCCCCTCACAGCATCTCAGTCCCGACAGAGAGCCTTAAAAGGCAAATCCCAGGCCAGCTCACTCAGCTGGACCCTGAGAGAACGGGCTGGATGGCTGCAGGACGTCCAGGCTTAAGAAGGAGGAGGAAGAGAAGAAGGAGAAAGAGGAGGAGAAGGAGGAGGAGGAGTAAGCCCTACTGTGTTCTAAACCACACCCACAAATCTGCTCCACCTTAATGAGGAGGCGGTCTCAGTGGGTCGTGGACATGTTCACAGAAAAGATTTGGGACCGTTGTCTTCTAGTGTTAGAGACATTTGTCTCGTAGCTCCAGTTCAAAAACTAAAGAAGATAAATTTATGTCCACACGCGTCTCAGCTCCTGGACCGCCGCGGGACACGGACGTTCTCGCTGCCAAAACGTGCCTTTAAAACTCTGACAGGTCTCGTAAGAAACTGCTGTGCATTTGTGAGTAGATTCACACACACATGCCCAAGCACAAACCACACACACACACACCTGCGCTCACATGCACTGACGCACGTGCACTCCACTATAAACACACACACACACACACCCAGGTCAGCACATATACACTCCCTGTCCACCTAAACTCCTCACTTCAGGTTTGAAGGAGGCGTTTCCAATAAAATGGCCAGCGAGAAAGACAGATAAGAGAAGTGTTTCCGATAAACTGGCCACTGACTGAACAGATAAGGTGGGTGTTTCTGATAAATTGGCCAGGGATTAAACGAATAAGGTGGGCGTTTCTGATAAATTGGCCAGGGAGTAAACGAATAAGGTGGGTGTTTCTGATAAATTGGCCAGGGAGTGAACCAATAAGGTGTTTGTTCTCAATAAAGTAGATGGGGAGTGTATAAAAATAAATACATTAATTAATGAATAAATAAATTGTAATACACAGATTAGTGCCACGTTAAACAGCCCAGGACATTTCTCTCTCTCTTTCTCTCAAACACACACACACACACACACACACACACACACACACTTAACCTGAATCATTTTCACACGCTGCCACACACAAGCTCAAACCCAAACAGCAGGAAGCAAATGAAGGTGGTTGACCTTTCACCAACCTGCGGTACATACTCCTCTAAAAACCATCAGCACTGCTCACACACGCACACACACACACACACACGCTCGCACACACGCACGCACACACGCACACACGCACGCACGCACACCCCTCTCAAAGATGACATCACATCTAAAGGACAAAATGCAGAGAGTGGGCATGCTGGGAGAGAGAGGACTCTTACCTTCTAGAGGAGAAAAAGAAAAGAACAGGGGAGGAGAGGAAGAAACCAACATGAATCCACAATTAAATAAAGAAGATGCAAAAGGAGAAAAGAAAAGTGTTAAGCGTGATCAGTGAATCCTCCTCCAGAGTGATCATCTGACTTACTTCACACTTTCACAGAAGGACATCGTGTCCCCGTGTGTACAATTTCAGGTCTGTGTCTCACTGTCCAAGACTGACAGGCTTTAGAAAGTGTGGACATCATTCGTCCTCATGTCCCCCCTTCAGCTGAACAGGATTCACCTTTTCGCTCATCACTCACCTGTGAATCGGCCTGCAGCCCCTTCTCTTTATACACAAACAGAACAATGGAGCGAGAGATCGTGTTTCTCTCTCTGTACCTATAATCTGTTTTTCTCTCTATAGATCCCATATATATCTCTATACAGCTCCATCCCCCTCTACATTTTTCTCTCTCTATCATTTCTCTACATCTGTATCTATATTCATTCATCACTCTTTCCCCATCAGTCTCTTTCTCTCTCTCTCTCTCGCTCTCTCTCTCTCTCCCTCCACACACATATATAACAGATCAATTTATAAATTAATATTATTTGTCGATATATAGACAGATAGAGAGAGAGATGAATGGATATAGACAGACAGCCAGAATGGTGCAAAAAATCTGTCTGTCATCAAAATTTTGTTAAGGTTTGGCGCCGAGTGACACTCTGAAAATACCTTGCTGGCCCAGGCGTCCTCGTCCCAGGACGTTAGCTGCAGGACTCTGATGATTTCATTAATTTCCGCACTCATCTTCTCCACCGTGAAGTTTCTGTTCTTCAGAGCCTCGTCCACTCCCGGACTCTGAGACGTCTTCGTCGTCACAAAGATCTTTATGCCTGATAGACACAAAAAGTTTAGAATAAATACAGTTACGGTGTATAAACGCACAGTTATGGATATAATCTGTATGTATGTAATTTGCATGTATGTAATCTGCATGTATGTAATCTGCATGCAGTAATCTGTGTGTCATCTGCATGCAGTAATCTGTGTGTCATCTGCATGCAGTAATCTGTGTGTCATCTGCATGCAGTAATCTGTATGTATGTAATCTGTAAGAAGTAATCTGTATGTATGTAATCTGTATGTAATCTGCATGTATGTAATCTGTATGTAATCTGCATGTATGTCATCTGTATGCAGTTATCTGTATGCATGTAATCTTCATGCAGTAATCTGCATG
The DNA here is from genome assembly GCA_017165825.1 of Hepsetus odoe. Lineage (NCBI taxonomy): Eukaryota > Metazoa > Chordata > Actinopteri > Characiformes > Hepsetidae > Hepsetus > Hepsetus odoe. The sequence continues at coordinate 1,322,943 of CM029378.1, forward strand.
TATGCAATCTGCATGTATGTAATCTGTATGCAGTTATCTGTATGCAGTAATCTGTATGCAGTAATCCGTATGTATGTAATCTGCATGTATGCAGTAATCTGTATGCAGTAATCTGTAAGAAGTAATCTGTATGTAATCTGCATGTGTGTCATCTGTATGCAGTAATCTGTAAGCAGTAATCTGTATGTAATCTGCATGTGTGTCATCTGTATGCAGTAATCTGCATGTATGTAATAAGTATGCAGTAATCTGCATGTATGTAATCTGTATGCTGTAATCTGTATGCAGTAATCTGTATGCAGTAATCTGTATGCAGTAATCTGTGTGAATCTGCAGGGATCGTTGTGAACACCTGAGATGAGGACGGGCAGAAGCTCCTTCACTGTGTTCATGGAGTTAACAAGCATGACTCGATGCTCCTGGTGGGTCAGTTCCTGCTGTCGTTCGTCAATCATCTTCGCCATCTTCGTCATCCCTGCAAAAAATCATTCCTTCAGATCCAGACAACCGTCCAATCAATTCTAGCAGACTCTTGTTTCTGATGCCAAAAAAAAAACCTCATTTCACAGATATTTGATAAGAATTTTTATATAGAATGCACAATAAAAACATGAAAGGGTGTCCTACATGACAACTCTGTAAATAGTGAAGGCGTCATCATATCCGCTTTTACACCCAACATAAGTTAGCTCCACCCATTCACACTGAAGTTATAAAGGGTGTTTCAGTCTGGCCTATTTTTTAGGCAGCCAGTCAAAAATCCAGCCTTAACAGGT